>ML664154.1:7811922-7880508 GCA_007570785.1 Antilocapra americana | reverse complement strand
ACCAGAAACTATAAAACTCCTAGAGGATAACATAGGCAAAACACTCTGACATAAACCAAAGTGGGATCCTACATGACCCACCTCCCAGAATATTGGAAATAAAAGCACAAATAAACAAATGGGACCTAATTAAAATTAAAAGCTTTTGCACAACAAAGGAAACTATAAGCAAGGTGAAAAGATAGCCTTCAGAATGGGAGAAAATAATAGCCAATGAAGCAATGGACAAACAATTAATCGCAAAAATATACAAGCAACTCCTGCAGCTCCATTCTAGAAAAATAAACAACCCAATCAAAAAGTGGGCCAAAGAACTCAACAGACATTTCTCCAAAGAAGACATAAAAATGGCTAACAAACACATGAAAAGATGCTCAACATCACTCATTATCAGAGAAATGCAAATCAAAACCACAATGAGGTATCACTTTACACCAGTCAGAATGGCAGCAATCCAAAAATCTACAAGCAATAAATGCTGGAGAGGATGTGGAGAAAAGGGAACTCTCTTACACTGTTGGTGGGATTGCAAACTAGTACAGCCACTATGGAAAACAGTGTGGAGGTTCCTTAAAAAACTGCAAATAGACCTGCCATATGACCCAGCAATCCCACTGCTGGGCATATACACCAAGGAAACCAGAATTGACAGAGCCACGTGTACCCCAATGTTCATCGCTGCATTGTTTACAATAGCCAGGACGTGGAAGTAACCTAGATGCCCATCAACTGACGAATGGATAAGAAAGCTGTGGTACATATACACAATGGAATGTTACTCAGCATTAAAAAAAATTCATTTGAATCAGTTCTACTCAGGTGGACGGAACTGGAGCCCACTATCCAGAGTGAAGTAAGCCAGAAGGGAAAACAACAATACAGTATACTAACGCATATATATGGAATTTAGAAAGACGGTAATGAGAACCCAGCATGCGAGACAGCAAAAGGAACGCAGATGTATAGAACAGACTCGTGGGCTCTGTGGATGAGGGCAAGGGTGGGATGATATGGGAGAATGGCATTGAAACATGTTATTTATCATATGTGTAATCAATCGCCAGCCCAGGATTGATGCTCGGGGCTGGTGCATCGAGATTTCCCAGGGGGAGGGAGGAGGATGGGGGAGGGAGGGGGGTTCTGGAGGGGGAGCATATATAAACCCATGGCGATATCATGTCATTGTATGGCAAAACTAATAATAATAAAAAAAATCCCTCAAAGAAATGTAAAAAGGCAAAATGGTTGTCAAGGAGGCCTTACAAATAGCTGAGAAAAGAAGAGAAGCAAAAGGCAAAGGAGAAAAGGAAAAATATACCCATCTGAATGCAGACTTCCAAAGAATAACCAGGAGAGATATGAAAGCCTTCCTCAGTGATCAATGCAAAGTAATAAAGGAAAACAATAGAATGGGAAAGACTAGATATCTCTTCAAGAAAATTAGAGATATCAAAGGAACATTTCATGCAAAAATGGGTGCAATAAATGACAGAAATGGTATGGATCTAACAGAAGCAGAAGATGTTAAGGAAAGCTGACAAGAATCCACAGAAGAACTATACAAAAAGATCTTCATGACCCAGATAACTATGATGGTGTGATCACTCATCTAGAGCCAGACATCCTGGGATGTGAAGTCAAGTGGGCTTTAGGAAGCATCACTATGAATGAAACTAGTGGAGGTGATGGAATTTCAGTTGAGCTATTTCAAATCCTAAAAGATGATGTTCTGAAAGTGCTCCACTCAATATGCCAGAAAATTTGGAAAACTCAGCAGTGGTCACAGGATTGGAAAAGGTCAGTTTTCATTCCAATCCCAAAGAAAGGCAATGCCAAAGTATGTTCAAACTACCACACAAATTTCTCTCATCTTGCACGTTAGCAAAGTAATGCTCAAAATTCTCCAAGCTAGGCTTGCTTCAACAGTACTTGAACCAAGAACTTCCAGATGTTCAAGTTGGATTTAGGAAAGGCAGAGGAACCAGAGATCAAATTGTCAACATCACTGGATCATAGAAAAAGCAACAGAATTCCAGAAAAAAAACATCTACTTCTGCTTCAGTGACTAAGCCAAAGCCTTTGACTGTGTGGATCACAACAAACTGTGGAAAATTTCTCAAGAGATGGGAATACCAGACCACCTGACCTGCCTCCTGAGAAATCTGTATGTAGGTCAAGAAGCAACAGTTATGATCAGACATGGAACAACAGACTGGTTCCAAATTGGGAAAGGAGTACGTCAAGGCTGTTTATTGTCACCTTGTTTACTAACTTCTATGCAGAGTACATCATGCAAAATGCTGACAGGATGAAGCACAAGTTGGAATCAAGACTGTTGGGAGATATATCAGTAACCCCAGGTATGCAGATGACACCACCTTTATGGCAGAAAGTAAAGGGTAACTAAGGAGCCTCTTGATGAAAGTGGAAGAGGAGAGTGAAAAAGCTGGCTTAAAACTCAACATTCAAAAAACTAAGATCACAGCATCTGGTCCCATCATTTTATGGCAAATAGATGGGGAAACAGAGGAAACAGTGAGAGACTTTATATTCTTGGGCTCCAAAATCACTGCAGATGGTGACTGCAGCCATGAAATTAAAAGACTCTTGCTTCTTGGAAGAAAAGCTATGACAAACCTAGACAGTATATTAAAAAACTGAGACATTACTTTGCCGACAAAGATCCATATAGTCAAAGCTATGGTTTTTCCAATAATCATGTATGGATGTGAGAGTTGGACTATAAAGAAAGCTGAGCACCAAATAATTGATGCTTTTGAACTGTGATGTTGGAGAAGACTCTTGAGAGTCCCTTGGATAGCAAACTCCAACCAGTCCATCCTAAAGGAGATCAGCCCTGAATATTCATTGGAAGGACAGGTGCTGAAGCTGAAACTTCAATACTTTGGTCACCTGATGCAAAGAGCCAACTGATTGAAAAATATTCTGATGCTGGAAAAGACTGAAGGTACAGGAAAAAGGGATGACAGGATGAGATGGTTGGATGGCGTCACTGACTGACGTAAGTTTGAGCAAGCTCTGGCAGTTAGTGATGGACAGAGAAGCATGGTGTGCTGCAGTCCATGGGGGTCACAAAGAGTCGGACATGACTGAGTGACTGGACTGAACTGACAGGTGAGTCAGACACACTTCACAAGGAGCCTTTACCTTGAGCCTTATCTCAAGGTGATGCTAACTCCTTCTTTTCCCTTGAGTGAGTGAGTAAAGTCACTCAGTTGTATCCGACTCTTTGTGACCCCATGAACTGTAGCCCACTAGGCTCCTCCATCCATGGAATTTTCTAGGCAAGAGTACTGGGGTGGGTTGCCATTTCCTTCTCCAGGGGATCTTCCCAACCCAGAGATCAAACCCGGGCCTCCCACATCACGGGCAGATGCTTTACCATCTGAGCTACCAGGGAATCCCACATCTCATCATCTCTGCCACTAGAGAAAATAAAATGGATGTTGAAGCACCCCAGAAAGTGAAAACTTCACATGCAAATATAATGGCCTTTCACTTTTGTCCAATTATCTCCATCAACAAAATTTTTGTAAGCACCTACTTGCTGTCAGAAGTGAATTTTACTAGGTGCTGATATTCCCAGAACCCCAAGACTCTGTCGTTACTCTCCTCAGGCTCACAACTGAGTTTCAGAAATAGAAGCTATATATCAGACCAAATAATTAAAGATGTTTGAGGTTAGTAAGTGCTAATGAGTTCTTAAGATATAAGGGCTGAATATTGCAGCCTCTGCAATTAATCAGAGGAAGACCTAATATTCAAATAGAATTAGTAGGATAATGCTCACAGCTAAAATCTTTGAAATCTCTTTCTGTCCCCTTTTTCTCAGTGTCCAGACAGAGGGCTCAGACATGGCCTTAAGACTGAACCAGCCAGAGGGGTCAAGCTCAGTTTTTATTTTCCCCACCTCCTTTATTCTGACTTTTTTTTCATCTGCAGTGTCTTTTAGAACTTGGATAGTTTCTCTTCAAAGAATGACTTCTTGAACACTTTATACTTTTCACTGTGGAAAAAGACCTTTTTAATGAAAAATAGAATGTAAAATTTCTCAATAATTTTCTATTTGCTAACATGTCAAAATGATTATATTATTTTGGGTTATATAACATATATTAGTAAAACCAGTTTCACCTGTTTCTTTTTACTGTTTTAGTGAGGCTACTAGAAAATATATGTCATGTATCTGTTTGAATTATGCTTCTGTTGGACAATGCTGCTCTACATTATTAATAATATACATCATGAAAAGCTAATTTTCCCATAAAAATAAATGTAAGGTAGAGAGATTCACTCTACAGTAACTGTAGAACTGTTCTGCTTTAACACTGATTTTTATTTCTTAGCATGATTCCTAACATTTAGGAGAATGTTCCCTCTTAAAAAACAACCCATTTGGCCTTCTTCAGATGACAAATTCAAATTTAGCTCAAATTCCCAAAGTGTTCATTGTCAGGCTTTGAAAGAGCATTGCATCTTAATGACTGCTTGGATGGCATTGTTATAGGACAAAAAAATATTTGAAATTTTGATGACAGTAAAAATTTAAAAAATAGCACAGTGCTCACCTTTAGAAATTCAGATGTATGTACTGATAAATGGTTTTAATACTAATTATGAGCTAAGGTAGAAGTCTTTTGACAATAAGTTTCTAGTTTATAATTCATTTAATCACTAGAATTCAAAATGTATAGCTCTTTATAAAGAAAATTTTATTTTTATAAAACAAATTTAATCCTACCCTAGTCATATTAATACTAAATAATACTTTTATAAAATAATAAATATATATTGCAAAGGTAATATTATGTTAATATTCTTATTGTACTTTTCCTAATTAGAATAATTCAGATTCACACAAATTTAATGCATTGTGCTCCTTTCCCTGTGAGTAAAAGGATAGAACCCTTGAGATTGTAAAAGGTACAAGAAAAGGGACCTAAAAGGAGATGAGAAGACGCTGAACACAGACAGACTCTCTCACAGGAACATCCATAATCCTTGGAAAATACCACCCCTCCTCCCCAACCCCCCCAAAAACCTAAGGGTCTGGAGAGCGATTGAAAACAGGTAGATATTGGAAGGGAGTAGAAATTAGAGGAAGCTACACACACTGTGGGATCATTTTTTGTCTGTTTTAAAGTCATTTTTTAAAAATTGGTGTAAAATACATATAACCTAAAATTTAATCTTAACCACTTTCAGTGTGTATTTCTGCATTACTAAGTGCATTCATGAGTTTTCTGTTTTGCTCCTGTGCCTTGAGAGCAACTGTGGCTCTGGTGGAGCAGGGGGAGCTGAAACTCTAATAGAAAGTACACAGATCTGCTGGAGTAGGAGGGAGAATCTTAGAGAGGAGCAAGCCAGGGAAGGGGAAGCCCAAAATCTATGCTTAAACTCTACCAGTTGACCCCAGAATGATGCATGTTGGGGACAGACGGCAATGAGATCTGAACTGCTGCCCACAGCAGGCAAAAGAGAGTTCACAGTTTGGGTGGAACTAAGTAAATTGTCTATTAAACAAAATATCATCATTTTTTGAAGGGATATCACAGTCCAGAGTCTTCTTGAAATAACATTCAAAATGTCTAGGACGCAGTTCAAACTTACTTGACACATGAACAGCCAGGAAGATGTGACCCTTTCTCAAAAACAGGAGCCAACCTCTAGATGACTCAGATATTTGTATTTTCAAACAGGTACATTAAGTTCTTATAATACGTGTAAGGCTATAAAAGAAAACATGCTTGTAATGAATGAAAATAAAAATATAGAAAAAAATAAAAAAACAAATTCTATAACTAGAAGAGATAATATTTGAAATAAAATATTCATTGGATGGATTTCATGGCAGAATGCAGATGACAGAAGGACAGGTCAGTGAGTGCATGACAGATCAATACAAAAGTAGCCAATCTGAAGGAAGAGAGAACAAAGCTTGGAAGAAAAGGAACGGTGCTTTGGTGACCTGTGGGAAATCTGAAGTGGAAAAAGAAAAAAATATTGGAGAAAACTAAAACCTCAGGGATGTATGGATTGATATAAGCAAGGCTAACATAACAGGTAATTGGGGTCTCAGGAAAGAGAAGAGAGGGAGAATGAGGCAAAAATAATACTCAAAGAAAAAATGGCTGAAAAACTTTCCACATTTGGTGAATGGCATATATTTACAAGCTAAAGAGGCCAATAAATCCCAAGAGGACTAAATATGAATGAAATCACACCTGTGCACATCAAAGCTAAAGAGAAAGAGAAAGCAGCCACAGATGAATAACATTATATACAAGGGAACAATAATTAGAATGTTTGTGTGCTGATCATAAATCATGGAAACTAGAAGACAGAAGAACAACATCTTTAAAAAACTAGAGAAAAAGGATCTATCAGTCTCTAATTTTATAGCAAACAAAAATAGCCTTCAAGAAAGAAGGTGAAATGAAAACATGTTAGTTCTTCTCCACTAGATTGGACCTACTAGAAATATTGAAGAAATATTTTTCTGGCAAAAGAGAAATGATACTAGGGAAACATGCATCTTCAGGGATAAAGGGTGATCAACAGGAATTTTAAGTATCTAAAAGACAATTCTTTCTTCTTAATTAGCTTCAGTTCAGTTCAGTTGCTCAGCCATGTCCAACTCTTTGCAACCCCATGAATCGCAGCACGCCAGACCTCCCTGTCCATCACCAACTACTAGAGTTTACTCAAACTCATGTTCATTGAGTTGGTGATGCCATCTAACCATCTTATCCTCTGTTCTCCCCTTCTCCTCCTGCCTTCAGTCTTTCCCAGCATCAGGATCTTTTCCAATGAGTTATTTCTTTGCATTAGATGGCCAAAGTACTGGAGCTTCAGCTTTAACATCAGTCCTTCCAATGAAGACCCAGGACTGATCTCCTTTAGGATGGACTGGTTGGATCTCCTTGCAGTCCAAGGGACTCTCAAGAGTCTTCTCCAACATCACAGTTCAAAAACATCAGTTCTCTGGCGCTCAGATTTCTTTTTTTTAAAAATTTCTTTACTTTATGGTGTTGGTTTTGCCATATATTGACATGAAACTGCCATGGGTTTACATATGCTCCCTCTCCAGAACCCCCCTCCCTCCTCCCTCCCGATTCCCTCTCCCTGGGTTATCTCAGTGCACCAGCCTCGAGCATCAGCCCTGGGCTGGAGATTGATTTCACATATGATAATTAACATGTTTCAATGCCATTCTCCCATATCATCTCACCCTTGCCCTCTTCCACAGAGTCCACGAGTCTGTTCTATACATCTGCGTTTCTTTTGCTGTCTCGCATGGAGGGTTCTCATTACAATCAGATTTCTTTATAGTCCAACTCTCACATCCATACATGACTACTGGAAAAATCATAGCTTTGACTAGACGGACTTTGCTGGCAAAGTAATGTCTCTGCTTTTTAATATGCTGTCTAGATTGGTCATAACTTTTCTTCCAAGGAGTAAGCGCTTTTTAATTTCATGGATGCAATCACCATCTGCAGTGACTTTGGAGCCCAAGAATATAAAATCTCTCACCGTTTCCCCATCTATTTGCCATAAAGCGATGGGACAAGATGCCGTGATCTTAGTTTTCTGAATGTTGAGTTTTAACCCAACTTTTTCACTCTCTTCTTTCACTTTCATTAAGAGGCTCTTTAGTTCTTCTTCACTTTCTGTTGTAAATGTGGTGTCATCTGCATAGCTGAGGTTATTGATATTTATCCCAGCAATATTGATGCCAGCTTACGCTTCTTCCAGCCCAGCATTTCTCATGATGTACTCTGCATATAAATTAAATAAGCAGGGTGACAATATACATCCTTGACATACTCCTTTCCTGACTTGGAACCAGTCTGTTGTTCCATGTCCTATTCTAACTGTTGCTTCTTGACCTGCATACAGATTTCTCAGGAGGCAGGTCAGGTGGTCTGGTGTTTCCATCTCTTTAAGACTTTTCCACAGTTTGTTGTGATCCACACATTCAAAAGCTTTGCCATAGTCAGTAAAGGAGAAGTTGGTGTTTTTCTGGAATTCTCTTGCTTTTTTCATGATCCGATGGATGTTGGCCATTTCATCTCTGGTTCCTTTCCCTTTTCTAAATCCAGCTTGAACATCTGGAAGTTCATGGTTCATGTACTGTTGAATTAGCTTAAAGTATGTATTTTAAAGTATTGTTTAAAGTAAAATTATAACATCATTTCTAGGGTTCATAAGGATGGCAGGAAAGGCCTTGTGAATGAACCTATATGGTTACAGGCTTTCTGCAATTTGCATAAAGTTATAATATATTATTATAGAAAGACTGTGAAAATTTATAGAGATATATATAAAGAGAAAGTAATCACTGAAAGAAAGAAAAAAGACATTGCAGAAAACTCAATAGATACATGAAATTATAAGAATATTAAAATAATCCCAAAGAAGACAGGAAAGGAGCAATAAAGAAACAAATGTCAGAGGCTAAACAGAAGAAAAGTAATAAAATGGTAGACTTGACTCTAATCATATCAATAATTATATTAACTATTCCAATAAAAAGAGGTTATTGGAATGGATACAAATGCAAGACCCAACCATAGGCATTCTATCCATAAGAGATGTGCTTCAAATATAAAAACACAGATAGGTCAAAAGAGATGACTGAGAAAGAATCCAACATAAATAGCAAGTAAAGGAAGGCTGGAGCAGCTAAATAAATAGCAGATGAAACTGATGGCCAACAGAGATTAGTGCTAAAGAAGGACACTTTATAACTGTAAAGGGAAAAGACAATGATAATAAAACACATGCACCAAATTATTATCCTCAAAACACAGGAAGCAGTATTAAAAGGAGAAACAGACAATTTCACTGCAATGGAGGAGAGTTTTAATAATTGACAGAACAACAAAATGAATATGATGAATAAAGTCATAGGTAATCTAAATAATACTATCAACTGCTTTGTCCCAGCTGATATTTACAGAACTGCACCCAACTGCGGAATACACATTCAGTTCAACCTCACAAGTTATGCTGACAACGAACATACTCTGGGCCATAAAATGACCCAATCGAACAAAGAGGCTGAAATCCTAGAGTCTGTTCTCTGATCACAATGACACTAAATTGGAAACCACTAACATTTAACAATAAGAGAAACCCCACATATGTGGAAACCGAACAGTACACAATTAAGCAGTACATGAATCAAAGAAGAAAGTGAAAGGGATATTAGCAAATAATTGAAACTGAAAATAATGTAAAAACGAATATCAGAATGTGTGGGTATGCAGATAAATCTGTGCTCAGAGAGAAATATAGCGTTAAGTGCATATATAATAAAAGAAAAAGATCTGATATCAAGAAGCCAGGAAAAGAAGAGTAAGGTAATCCACAGTAAGTGTATTTTAAAAACCCTATTATTACTACATTTAGTCAAGTGTTAAGTAATTTGTAATTTTTATAAAAATGTCTTTCCACAAAGAAAGCTCCAGGCCTGGATTGTTTCATTAATAAGTTCTATCATATGTTCAAAGAAGAAATGACACCAATTATACATGGCTTGTTTTTAGAAAATAAACGAGGAGGGAACACTGTCTCTTTTTAAGAGACTGATGTTACCCCAATACCAAAATCTGAAACAGACATTAAATAAGCAAGGGAAATGGCAGACCTCTGTCATGAACACAGACACAAAAATCCTTAACAATATCCTAGCAAATTTCATCCAACTCTAAAAAAGGATTACGAGTAAGTAGAACTTTTCCTAGAAATCCAAGATTCAGTCAATGTAATTCACTCAAATTTATTAACAGGATAAAGGAGAAAAGCCACACGGTCATTTTTCAATAGACAAAACAATTTGCCAAAATTCAGCACCCTCAGGAAATACAGTCTTCCAGTAAGTTAGAAATAGAAGAAACATTTTCAAACTGATAATGGGCATCGATGATAAATCATGCTAATGGCGAAATAACAAATCCTTTCTTCCTGAAATCAGGGACAAGGTGGGAGGTCTGTTCATGCTACCCAGTTGTTCTTGGGTGCCTATTTTGTGCCAGGTACAGCGCCAGTCGGTTTAGAGCAACAGTCTGTGCCAGCAGAAATGAGAAGACTGGAGCACAGAGCGGTTAAGAAACTTCCCCAACATCGCAGAGTAATCATAAGCCAACGTTTACATCCACATAATTCAGAGCTCACCCCTGATCACACTGTCTTCTCAATAGTATAGTAATACTTATTATTATAGAATCTAGAGGTGGGAAAAAGCCTCTGTATCTGGCTCCTTCCACTTCCCCACCCCCACCAGGTCCAGAGGCAAAAATGACTGCTGACGCTTGTCCACCAGGGACAAAGCTGACACAGGCTGGAAGGTACATGGTTCTTAGGAGATGCTGGTGAGAGCTGCTGCCTGATTTACACCTCTCCATCAACAATGCCATGCTCTTCGTCAAAGCAATATCCACATTACAGTGGTATTTTGCTGTTCAAAGTGAGTCTAATTTGCTCATTTTCATTATTTAGAGGCAGATAATTAAAAACTCAGCTGATATTTATTTTCCTCCCTTCACATCACCAGTGATTTCTTGCTGCTGTGCTTTTGCAACATTACAGGTTTATGACTTGACACAGCCTATCATGGGCTTCTTATGGTTTTGTCTCCCATTATTTTAATTTCAAGCAAGACATTAAACTGCTGTAAGAGTTCAGCCATGGCTGGTGAAGCATGAGGAACAAGCATGGTGCTCATCTTAATGAAAGAGAAGGCCCTACTGGGTTTTACAGTAGGGAATGGACACCGCATCCTTTCTACAAGGAGAAGGAAGGCTTTGGGGCTAGTAAAAGATTGACTGCAAGATTATACTGGCCAGAAACTGACAAACTTAATCCTAGTCCCATCCAGCCATTTCACTTTCACCTAATGATGGAGAAGGAATTGCTATGCCAAAAAGTGGCCTGTGTTAACTGAGATGTTTCTAACAAAGCTAATGTATTATTTCTTAAGAGTCATGCTAATTTTGCAATTCACTCTGTAAAATATCTAAATATCTTTAAGACTTCCCTAGTGGTCAAGTGGTTAAGACTCTATGCTCCCAATGCAGGGGGCCTGGGTTCAATCCCTGGTCAGGGAACTAGATCCCGCATGCCACACAGTCAAAGATGTTTATTCTTAGTCAAAGATATTTATTATTTCTCTGAACCAGATCTTAACTGTGGTACTCAAGATCTTTGTAATGGCATGCATGATGCAACTAAAAAGATTCTGTATGCCACAACAAAGATCTTCTATGCCACAACTAAGACCCGGCACAGTCAAATACTAAATAAATACCTTTGACTATGAAATTAATGTTGTTTATCCTTGCCTCTTTGAGTAGAACTAATATTCTGAGAAAATGTGTCATGCTTATCTGGAAACTCCAGACTTGCTTGCAAGGGCCACTTCAAGTAGAGAGAAACTCTGCTCAGAAATTGCTGGTTGAAGGTTAGGACATCAGAAAGCCAAATGGCAACTATGCACAAGCATTTTAATCTGGAAATCAAGGAACAAAAATGTCCCAACAAGCAGGCTTCTGCAGATTATCTGCAAACAGAAAACTGTGGAAACAGAAAGGCTTGTAAGCTGCCCATTTGAGAGGTTAGTAAGCAGCGGATATTATCATTAGCAGCCTTTATTCCTAAGAAAAAGGGCCATCCAGGTTGCTCTTGGTCAACTAACAGAGAACTCTCCTTTATAAGTGTCTACTGGGAGAACTCCTACATAATAAGCTTCAAAACCCAGTTATCTCCTTTGAGGAGCCTGCTCTGACTTCTCAAGCTGAGATGGGCATTACCTCCTTGGTGCCCTGACTCCATGCCCCGTGCTTCTCAGGCTCCCTGCAATTTCTGCATTATAAATTGCTTCTACACATCTTGTTTTTTTCCCCTTTGGAGCTTCCAGAAGTAAGAATCTATACTTATCTTCCTGATTTTACTGCCTAGCTTAAGACCTGGCTTAATATAGGGAATATCTATGGGATATCAAAGTCTTGATCAACTCATAGGAAAAATGGGATGATGGTTAAGAATCATTTGGAATCAGGATAACTTGGATTCAAGTACCAGCTCCAACATTCCTAACTCTGTGAACATGGCCAAAACGCATAGACTTTTCTAAACCTCAATCTTCTCATCCATACAATGGGAATAACAGAACCAACTATATTGAGCTTTGTAAACTATAAGTCAACAAAGCAAAGTGCAGGAAGCACTTTACAGGATGCTGGCATGGAAAAAGTATACAGTAGGTGTTGGCAATTGCTCACATCAGTGGTGGCACCTTTGTACTAAAGCTGGAAAAATCATTTTCTTCAGATTTTGTCCTCTCAGGAGAGAAAGAGCCTCAGAAGTCACCATCTGGTGTCAGAAAGACCCCAGCAAGGTCATCACTAGGACCCTGCCTCCAGGTTTCTCTTTGCCAGTTAGCCCCTTCCTCTTTTACCTGGTCATTTCAAAGTCTGTTTAGCCCCTACCTCAGATCCCAGTTGGTGTCTGGGGCTCTGTCCTGTAACACATCTCTGGTGGGCTATCATTCCAGGTGCTCCTCTAATGCCTGATGCTATCAATAAGCTTGCCCCATGGCTTGCTTCTTCTGAGCTGGATACACTGTTGCATCCTTCCCAAATTCAGTTTTAGTCAACGGGCACACTGCCAGTAGGAACTATCACCTTACCAGCAACCCCACTGTCAGTAGGTGTTCACCCCACTTGATGAATGAGTCAACTGAGGCACAGAGCAACTGGATGGCCTGTTCCAGTCACTGTGAGATCTGATCCTATGTATTTCCTAGCTCTGGTGCTCCGTCTCCACACCAAGCCGCTTTCTTGTACAGCAAGGCCTCTGAAACTGACAAACTACTGCAGGTATACAAGACCTCACATTTTCACTTCTTGACAAGTTCTGCCCATAATCCTTATCTGGTACTGAAGTTCCCAAGTGTTCACATGGGGAACCCCAAAGGGGCAGAGGCATATTTTAAATGTTTAATTCAAGTTAAGGCAAGTGTCAGGAAAATCCATATTTCCAGCTGCAGAAGAAAGAGAAATGGCAGCCCCATCAATATTACAGAAGTATATGGACTCTTTTTACTGTTCTATCAATTCTGGGAGCTAATAAGTCAGCCTCCCAGGGGACAGCGTCACAGTCTAAAACCAAAGTTCAGAGGCCACTGCCTGTCAGGCATGACTCCAGCCTTCATTCTGATCAAGGTGGCTGGGAGATGCAGGACCTTCTCACACAAGGACACTATGACCCCCTGGACACTGCTCATCAAGACCAGGGCTACCTAGCTGACAACAAGCGCCTCCGATGTGGTTGGCTAATTCTTCATCTCTTTGTCATCAATAGTGCCGGCAAAGCCCCCACAGAAGGCAGGCAGATTAAAATGTTAAATCAAACTCAGAAGAGAAATGTGAAAATCAATTTGAGGTTCCTGAAGAAAAGGCCAGGGAAGATAATTAAGGCTGGTAACTCCCAGCTTCAGCTGCTTCATTTTCTAATTCTGGGGCAAAATAAAACCATCACTCCCCAAGGAATCAGAGGGAGCAGGGATGCAATGGGAGGTCTGCGTGTGCTCTGGAGGCTGGCAGCCACCACGGCCAAGGCATCCCAAGTTCACGGACAGGACGTGCATTCCAGTAAGCCAGCCTTTCAGCGAACTGACTTGAAACATCTCTCTCATTTTCTTTTCATGTACTGTTTTTTTTTTTTTCTTTTTCCTGGCCATAGAAAGCCAATGCAAATGTGAGAGGTTGGCTGCTTCCAAGTTTACAGTAAATAACTTGAGAGAGTTGTAGATTGCCCAGGCCCTGGGTGTCAGGAGCTAATGCATTCTAAATGTAACCCATTTCCAGCAGAGCCAAACTCTGCTTTGACATTTTCCTTTGCTACACACAGATATTGGTATTATCGGTGCTTTGCTCTGGCTCTAATTTGCCAATTGTGATTCACACGGACCAGCAATGCTAATAGGATGCTTCATTTCCCCCTTGGGCCAATGCAAGATAAATTACAGCTTCATGATCCATCTCATTGTACAGTAAATACCCCTTTGCTTCTTCATACTTTCCATGCAAAACATATGTGGATGTAGTTCACTTTTTTAAGCTACAGAGAAATGGAAAGAGAAATGGAATTCCTCCTTCTCTGGGTAGGAGTTATTTATAGAAGACCCAGGAGAATTTAATTCCCTTGCTGCCAGAAGCAAAGGTCACATAATTATACTATCTCCAATGAGACCCAAAATTCTGCATACCCCAGTAAAATAAAATTGACAGAAGGAGTCATTTCTGCAGCTACTGAGAATTACCTTTGTTTTTATCGATTAGGAAGTCTGCATCGCACATTTCTGCACAAAATTATCAGCCCTAGTTTTTCATCCTCCTCCTGCTTGGTGAATGGCATTTGGCTTAGAATTTCCAGGATAAGCTTAGGGTACAACTACTTACATCTTTTGTCACTTGTTATTCTCCTATCAAATCACACTCATGCATGGGATATTAGGAATAATTAACAAGCACCTGTTATATTCCAGACACTGCAGAAGAGGCAAAAGAAATAGAATACCAGCTGATATCTTCTTAGGAAGAGGAGCTGTATGCACATAGCAGTGTGAAGTTTTAGACCAAAGAAAGATTCAGGCCTTTATTCTAATCTTTCTCAACCTCAGTTTTCCAAGGATCACCTTTGTGATTTTGTCTATAATCCATAAAGACTTATAATATTTTTACTTCACAATTTAAATTAGATTTGCTCATTTTTACTTAAATCTATTTATAAGGAGAACACACTGGTGGCTCAGTGTAAAACAAATCTGCCTGCCAAAGAGGGAGATGAGGGTTCAATCCCTGGGCTGGGAAGATCTCCTGGAAAAGAAAATGGCAACCCACTCCAGTATTCTTACCTGGAAAATCCCATTGACAGAGGAGCTTGGTGGGCTATATAGTCCATAGGGTTGCAAAGAACTGGATATGACTTAGTGACTAAATTTATTTATAAAGAAGATTTTAACTATTACTATAGTTTGATAAGCAACCCAATAATTCACAAAGAAAAGGTGCTGTTTAGGTATGATTTCCAGTTTGACAGTCTTACCCGCATAGTGAGGAAATAGACACACGCCCACCCATTTACTATAGTGTCTGAGAAGTACAACAGAGACAAACTAGTCAACAGTAAGGATGGGGAAGGCTTCCTGGAGGAGGGGACATCTAAGCTGGGCTAGAAGGATGATTAGGAGTTCATCAGGAAGACAAGAGAAACCTCCATATTCCCTGGCAGGTTTCCTTGTGTTCATGGCACCAGCCAAGATGTCTTGGGGTTAATTTACCTGTCATCCTTTCTGGAATAATTCAGAGAAATAAATTACTGACTATCCATCATGGACATCAAAACTGATTTGCACCAGCATCTTTCAAACTGCTTTAGCAGTTACAGTGACATGATCTGATCATTTCTTTTGTGAAACATCTCAAAAATGTCTGTTTTCATACTCAGCATCTCTCATGTGTTTTGACTGTTACGATTTAAAGACCACATTATCGGCTATTCCCACTTTCCACAGGTTCTGATCCTCTGCTAGGATCAGAAGGTCAGTCTCTCTAGCTTTCCACAAACATCCCAGTTTTCAAAGTGCATGAAGTGTAATGATGCCTGGAGACTTGGTTGTGCTGACCTCCCTCCTGGAGCTGAAGAATCCACTTCCTGGTCATCTGATTGTCATATAGGGGAAAGCCCCCGAAGCCTTTTAGTTGGAGCCCCTCCATTTCTCCTCCTGAGGGCACAGAATCATCTCATTTCTCACAGAGCCTATGTAAAGTATGCTTGAAGTTAATGCAAAGAATAACAGCGTCTGCTGCTTACTGTTTTTGATATTACTTTTCTGTAGCAGGAGGTTTTTAGCAGGGTTATCCAAGTAAATTGGGCCCCAAAAGGAATGAAGGAGAGCACAGCCCATGGATATTGACAAAGATGGTGCTGGTTGCAGGGGTGCTTGTTAACTTCCATGAAAACAAGCAGACTTCCTTGGCAAATTATATTGATCGAATCACTCAGTTGAAAGTAGAGACCAGGAGTTACTCATTTTCCCTGGATGATCAGCATCCCTTGGCCTTATGTGCCACATATTATCTAGAGGAAATACTGTTTCCATCTGTTCAGTCAGTTCAGTTTAGTCGCTCAATCATGTTCGACTCTTTTCAACCCCATGAATCGCAGCACGCCAGGCCTCCCTGTCCATCACCAACTCCTAGAGTTTACCCAAACTCACGTCCATCGAGTCAGTGATGCCATCCAGCCACCTCATCCTCTGTTGTCCCCTTTGCCCCCTTACCCCCAATCCTTCCCAGCATCAGGGTCTTTTCCAATGATTCAACTCTTGCATCTGTTAGAGACCCACAAAACAGTCACCAGCACCCACTATGAGCATAGTCTGAGCTAGATGGCAGTAACCCATGGATAAGAAACTGGGCAGGACCTTGTAATCTCAAATCTGGTCTAATAGTAAAACTAAGCTTAATATGCCAGCAAATTTGGAAAACTCAGCAGTGGCCTAGACTGGAAAAGGTCAGTTTTCATTCCAATCCCAAAGAAAGGCAATGCCAAAGAATGCTCAAACTACCACACAATTGCACTCATCTCACATGCAAATAAAGTGATGCTCAAAATTCTCCAAGTCGGGCTTCAGCAGTACGTGAATGGAGAACTTCCAGATGTTCAAGCAGAGGAACCAGAGATCAAATTGCCAACATCCGCTGGATCATCGAAAAGGCAAGAGAGTTCCAGAAAAACATCTATTTCTGCTTTATTGACTATGCCAAAGCCTTTGACTGTGTGGATCACAATAAACTGTGGAAAATTCTGAAAGAGATGGAAATACCAGACCACCTGACCTGTCTCTTGAAAAGCCTGTATGCAGGTCAGGAAGCAACAGTTAGAACTGGACATGGAACAACAGACTGGTTCCAAATAGGAAAAAGAGTGCGTCA
The DNA here is from genome assembly GCA_007570785.1 of Antilocapra americana. NCBI lineage: Eukaryota > Metazoa > Chordata > Mammalia > Artiodactyla > Antilocapridae > Antilocapra > Antilocapra americana. Next base: position 7,863,481 of record ML664154.1, on the reverse strand, counting down.
AGGCTGTATATTGTCACCCTGCTTATTTAACTTCTATGCAGAGTACATCACGAGAAACACTGGGCTGGAAGAAGCACAAGCTGGAATCAAGATTCCTGGGAAAAATATCAATAACCTCAGATATGCAGATGACACCACCGTTTTGGCAGAAAGTGAAGAGGAACTACAAAGCATCTTGATGAGAGTGAAAAAGTTAGCTTAAAGCTCAACATTCAGAAAAGGAAGATCATGGCATCTGGTCCCATCACTTCATGGCAGATACATGGGGAAACAGTGGAAACAGTGTCACACTTTAAATTTTGGGGGGGCTCCAAAATCACCGCAGATGGTGACTGCAGCCATGAAATTAAAAGACGCTTACTCCTTGGAAGGAAAGTTATGACCAACATAGATAGCATATTGAAAAGCAGAGATATTACTTTACCAGTAAAGGTCCATCTAGTCAAGGCTATGGTTTATCCAGTGGTATGTGTGGATGTGAGAGTTAAGACGGTGAAGAAAGCTGGGCACCGAAGAATTGATGCTTTTGCACTGTGGTGTTGGAGAAGACTCTTGAGAGTCCCTTGGACTGCAAGGAGATCCAACCAGTCCATCCTAAAGGAGATCAGTCCTGGGTGTTCATTGGAAGGACTGATGTTAAAGCTGAAGCTCCAGTACTTTGGCCACCTCATGCGAAGAGTTGATTCATTGGAAAAGACCCTGATGCTGGGAAGTATTGGGGGCAGGAGGAGAAGAGGATGACAGAGGATGAGATGGCTGAATGGCATCACCGACTCAATGGACATGGGTTTGGGTAGACTCCGGGAGTTGGTGATGGACAGGGAGGCCTGGTGTACTGTGATTCATGGGGTTGCAAAGAGTCGGACATGACTGAGTGACTGAACAGAACTGAAATGAAGTCTCCTTGAAACCAAGTTCCTCTGCCAAATTTATGATTACCCTCTCTATTTAAAATGTTATTCCTTCTTTCCTTGTTCCCAACCTGTTTCCCCCAGGAATGAAGAGTATCAAAGAAGAGGGGTAACCGCAACCCAGCAGGACCCTCTGGAGGCTTCCCAGGGCCAGATTTCCATTCACCCCCACCACCATGCCCCCCACTTTCTTGTTTGTTAGAAAGATTTAGTTTCCCAGGACTATACTGAGTCTCAAAATACTGGCTAAAGGCTATGAATAACAGTATGGAGGCTCCTTAAAAACTAAAACTAGAACTACCATGTGACCCAGCAATCCCACTACTGGACATATACCCTGAGAAAACTATAATTCAAAATGACACATGTGCCCCAAGGTTCACAGCAGCACTATTGACAATAGCCAGGACATGGAAGCAACCTAGATATCCATCAACAGATGAGTGGATAAAGAAGATATGGTACATATATACAATGGAATATTACTCAGCAATAAAAAGAGATGGATTTGAGTCAGTTATAATGATGTGGATGAACCTAGAGCCTGTCATACAGAATGAAGTCAGAAAGAAAAAACAAATACCATATATTAACATATATATATATATATATATATATATATATATATATATATGGAATCTAGAAAAATGTTACAGATGAACCTATTTGCAGGGTAGGAATAGTGGTGCAGATGTTGAGAATGGATGCATGGACATGAGACAGGGGAATGGGGGTGGAATGAACTGGAATATTGGAATTGACCTGTATACACTACCAAGTGTAAAATACGTAGCTAGTGGGAACCTGCTGCATAGCACAGGGAGCTCAGCTTGGTGCTCTGCGGTGACCTAGAATGGTGGAATTGGGATAGGGTGGCAGGGAGGTCTAAAAGGGATGTAGCCATGTAGCTGATTCACTTTGTTGTATAGCATAAACTACCATAGCATTGTAAAGCAGCCATATGCTAAATTTTTTTTTTTTTTAGGAATTAGTGATTGTAAGCATGTGAACATGCAGTAACAAAAAATAGCAGTTAGGCCAGAAGAACGGGCAACAATTCAAACCTCAGATCAGCCACACTGCAGACTCACAGCATCTTTACTTCCTCCTTGATGGGCATAGATAACGTCTCTGATATGCATTCCTGAGTTGTTTTTTTTTTTACAGAAGTCAGACTCTCACCAGATGGAAACTGCTGACCACAAGCACATAGACCCCAGACCAGTTAGAACCAGAAGGTTAATGATGCTGACTCCAGAAATATCACCTGGTTACCTCACCATGTACAAATCAGGAAGCTGTGCACCAGCTAATCACACAGCCCGAGATACCCCCTCTATTTTCTTCCTTTTGTTTTTAAAAAACTCACACCCCAGCCAGCCAGTAAGATGGATCTGAGACAAACTGAAGTTCCCCATCCTCTCAGCTGGTGCCTTCTCATTCAGTAAACTTCTTTCTCCTTTGGTTTGTTTGGTCTTACTGTGGGTCAGGCATATGAACTTGGAACAATGGAAAACAAAGACAGGTATCAAATGAGTACAAGACTGATGATGTGACTACACATTGGGTTTAATGCTAGGATGGGAATGAACAAGAAAACAACTGTATGTAGCGAGGATGTTAGGTGAGTAAAAATGAGAAGAAATTTGTCAGATATATTGGGAGACAAGGAAGAAGGGTGGAGGGTAGATGCATAGAGCATTTGGGGTAGAAGAAACAGCAGTGCAAAGGCCCTGAGGTAGGAGTGTGCTAGCCTCTTCTTAAGGAAGAGAAAGGGAGTCTGAGTACAGTGAGGATGTGGTCAGTAGCACGAGAAGAGTCAGAGAGATAAGTATAGACATGTTTCCTAATTCAAGACTTCCTGGTCTGACCCCAAATTTATTCTTTAAAGGCCTCTTGTTTTCTGCTACTCAGTAGGCCTTATGGCAAAGGTGGCTCAGTGATGTTGTTTTATTTTTTTTTATTTTTATTTTTTTGGTGGGAATGCAAACTAGTACAGCCACTATGGAGAACAGTGTGGAGATTCCTTAAAAAACTGAAAATAGAACTGCCATATGACCCAGCAATCCCACTGCTGGGCATACACACTGAGGAAACCAGAATTGAAAGAGACACGTGTTCCCCAATGTTCATCGCCGCATTGTTCACAATAGCAAGGACATGGAAGCAACCTAGATGCCCATCAACTGACGAATGGATAAGAAAGCTGTGGGACATATACACAATGGAATATTACTCAGCACTAAAAAAAAAAATTCATTTGAATCAGTTCTACTCAGGTGGACGGAACTGGAGCCCATTATCCAGAGTGAAGTAAGCCAGAAGGAAAAACAACAATACAGTATACTAACGCATATATATGGAATTTAGAAAGACGGTAACGAGAACCCTGCATGCGAGACAGCAAAAGAAACGCAGATGTATAGAACAGACTCATGGACTCTGTGGAAGAGGGCAAGGGTGGGATGATATGGGAGAATGGCATTGAAACATGTTAATTATCATATGTGAAATCAATTGCCAGCCCAGGGCTGATGCTTGGGGCTGGTGCACTGAGATGACCCAGGGGGAGGGAATCGGGAGGGAGGAGGGAGGGAGGTTCTGGAGGGGGAGCATATGTATACCCATGGCAGATTCATGTCAACGTATGGCAAAACCAACACAATAAAGTAAAGAAAATTAAAAAAAAAAGTGATGTTTCAAAATGCCAAGGTCCAGTTGTTCAATTCAACAAACTCTGATAGATTACCAACCTTGGGTTGGTACTGTGTTCTTGCTGGAACACCTAGCCAGACAATCTGGGAGGCTCCTGATGGCCTGTCACTCTCGGATTCTCCACACTATGGCATCAAAACTACAGTGTCATCTCTGAGTGGAGGAACTATGTGGTCAATAAGTATAACTTGATGACAATGAGAAGTCCCATCTAGGATGAACCAGGCATCATGCTGTGTGAGTTATGCACAGAATTTCATTTAGACCTTGCAATGACCTTGGTGTTGGGCATATATATATATGCATATATATATATATATATATAGTAGGAGGTGGTTGAGGTGAAGAGAGACAGTGATTTCCAAGGCTATACACTCAGTGGGTGACAGAATCAGCCATAGAAACAACTGAGGGTTGAATTGTGTCCCTCTACTAAAAAGCATTTTGAAATCTTAACTTCAGAATGGGACCGTATCTGTAATTAGGGTATTTATAGATGTAATCAAGTTAAAATGAGGTCATTAGGGTGGGTTCCAGTCCAATATGGTGGAGTGCTTAGAAAGGGGGAAATTGGAAGGCAGAGACAGGCATGCACAGAAAGATGATGTGGACACACAGAAGAAGAGGACCACGTGACTAGAGTGATGTGGCCATAAGCCAAGGAACAGGAGGACAGCCAGCAAACACCAGCAGCTGGAAGAGACAAAGAAGGAAGCTTCCCTAGAGACTGGAGCAAGCAGGCCCTGCTGACACCAGATTTTGGACTTCTAGCTTCCAGAACCCTGAGACAGTAAGTTTCTCTTGGTTTAAGCCACCCAGCTCATGGCATTTAGCTATAGCAGTCCTTGGAAACTGATACAGAAATCAAACCAGGAGGCTGATACTCTCTGCTTTCTGAGCTGCAAAGCCCACAAACACACTTTAGCTTGGCTGCCCTTCAGGTCCACTTGGTCCTGTGTGGGGACCCTGGGGAGGCAGAGGAGGGAACGTCCTTGAGGGACATGCAGTCCAGCCAGGACTGTCATGTATGTACCCTGTTCAGTGTCACAGCACCATGTGAGCAGATGGGAATCCAGCACACAGTGTGCTCAGAGTAAGTTTGTTAAACAGATGAAGAGTCAGCCACAGGCGTGGCTGGAGAGGCCCAGGCAGGGGAGCCCAACCAAGGGGTGTCCTGAGGGGGCTGGGCAGGAGGCTAGGGTCACCATAAAAAGTCCTCCAGGGTTGCTTGAAGGTGCTCTACTAGGTTTTGTGCCTCTGACTAGATTTCTTTCAAGAGGAAATGAAAATAATCCTTGTCTCTGTTTCCAAAATTTGGAGGAATTGCTGACTTAAAAAAATAAATTGTCAAGAACTTCCATAAAAGGACTATACATAAACCCATTATTACTTCATTGTTACGTGCTATCTCTCAAGGTGATAAGTCTGGTAGGCATTCCAGTTTACAGCTGGCCAGACAAGAAGAGATAGACGGATGATGCACAATGGGGGTGGGGGGAGCACTTTGGGGATGAGGTTGTGATGTATCAGTGGAATCATTTACTTATTTATTTTTAAAGATTTTTTTTCTTTGATGTGGACCATTTTTAAAGTCTTTATCGAATTTGTTACAGTAGTGCTTCTGTTTTGTATTTTGGCTGGGAGGAAAATGGATCTTAGGTCCCCAGCCAAGGATCGAACCCTTGCCCCCTGCATTAGAAGGCAAAGTCTTAACCACTGGACAACCAAGGAAGTCCCTCTGTGGAATCATTTATAAGGAAAAAAGTATCCAAGCTCTCTCCCTTCCTTGTCCATCATGGTCTTTGGGCAGGGAACCTACCTGCTACAGCCTAGACAGGAGTCTTGAGTACTACTTGGCACTATCCTGATAGCTGTTGCAAGTGGGGGTGGGGAGAGGCAGAAGTTGAAAACTTCGCCAAGCTGAACTGCTCAATCAGAGTGTCTCTCCCGGGTGTTTGGAATTCACTGACAGTGACTGAGTCAGTTCTATGGTAGTAGGTTCTGGACTATAAGTCATGCAGACTTGAGCTGGGGGCTGGGGTTGGGCCTTTGGGAAAGCAGATCTGAACTGTTTGAAGAGGATGCATGAAAGAGAGGAGCAGAGAGGGAGGAACAAGGGACCCCAGAATGAGAGACAGGCAGAGGAGATAGCTGTTGATGAAAATTTTCCATTTCTAATAAGGCTTGAATATCCTTGCTGTACTTTGTTTCTCTAGTATGAGCCTGTATCCTTTCAATAAGCCTTCTTTGTACTGGAGACAGTGTGAGTGGCTAGCTCTTTCTGACCACTCAAGGTGTCCTTTCTGAGACACTGGACAAACCGTCACATCTGGTTATTCCAAGACTTCTCAAACTTACCATTTGGTAATTAAAGAGCATAGAAGACATAAAGTAACAGTAGGCTGTCAACAAGAGAGATGAATCAAGGCAAAAGCCATTTTAAAACAGCGTGAAAGGCAAATTACAAGGCTAAAATAAAAACGAACAACATAAAGATAAAGCTCAAAATAAAAGTTGAATATGATGAGAGAACTGGTAGATAAAATATAAGCCAGGGATAAAAGTATAAGCAAGATAAAAGAAAGTCATTAAATCCTACATCAGTTGAGAACAATTAAAATATAAGAAACTGAAGAGCAAAGTGAAGATGAAGAATATAATCTACAAACTATAAAACTAGGATAATCAGGCAATAAAACAAAATGGATAAGAAAATAGAGCTCATTTGCCTCCAGTGCATATGCCAAAGTCTTGAGTCTCTAAGAACAAAGACCACCAGGGTGTCTCCGGCCACATTAGTCACTGCTGGGGCACAGGTTCCCAAGACTGTCCCCCCACGGCAACCGGCTTCCAAGCAAATTTCTCTGACTAGGGCACCCCGGGATCAGACAGCAGGCCTCTGTCCTCCCCTTTTCCCTTTCTTTCCTCTCTCTCTCCATTTGTGCCTCCTGCCCAGGCTGGCTTCTTTAATGCACCACAGTGAAACCTCACCAGGCCGCTGCTCTCCATCGGTCCCTCAACTGCAGTGTGAGCAGCAAGGACTAGATCATTCACTCAGTTCACTAGAGAGCCCAGATGTCAAGATTCAGAACTGCCAGAGGTAGGGCAAAGGGAACTGTTGGTGCTCGTGTCAACTGGTGCAGCCACTATGGAAAACAATACGGCGATTTACCAAAAACTTACAATAGAAATTCCATATGAACCAGCAACCTCACTTCTATTTTTCCAAAGAAAACAAAAACCCTCATTTGAAAACAGAAACAGTCATTTCTGTTTTCTGCTGAAAAACAGAAATACTGTATTCTTTGCAATATTATTTGTAATATCCAAGATATGGAAGCAACCTAAGTGTCCATCAATAAATGAATGGATGAAGGCTTGTGTGTGTGTATCTATAATGGACTCCTACTCAGCCATAAAAAAAGAATGAAATATTGCCATTTGTGACAACATGGATGAACCTGGAGGGAGAAATAAGTCAAAGAATGACAAATACCATATGAGGTCACTTGTATGTGGAATCTAAGAAACAAAACAAATGAACAAACATAACAAAGCAGAAACAGACTCATAGATAAGGAAACAAACAGGTGGTTGCCAGAAGGGAAGGCGGTGGGACAGTGAGTGAAAAAACTGAGGGAGATCAAAAGATACACATTTCCAGTTGGAAAATAAGTGATTCACAGGGAAATGTACAGTGTGAGGAATATAGTCAATAACTGCATAATCTCTTTGTATGGTAACAGATGGTAATCAAACTTATTGTGGGGATAGATCATTTTGTGATGTAGAGAAATATTGAATCATTATGTTGTGTACCTGGAACTAACATAGTGGTGTAGGTCAATTATACTTCAATTAAAAAAAAATTCATTATGGTCATCCTGCTCCTAGATGGGCAAAGGGAACTGGAAGGCTAAAGGCCTTATCTGAAATTCTGCAAAAGATACAGAGGCTTTAGGTTGGGCTGGGGTGGCCAGAGGAAACCATCAGAGCAGCAGAGTTGTCTGGGAGCAGCTGGCCTTCTCCCAACCCTCCCCGGAGTACAGGGAAGGATGGCTAACCTCAGTCAGGCAATACCGATATACATTCTGATGCAATCAAGGACTTACCCAGGAGCTGACAGCAAAGCTGGTAGGAAACAGGCATCTGATTATGAAAATTATTGGCTTCTTTTATTTAAGGGTTATATGATTGTTTTCCATTTATTTTTTTATCAATTTGAAAAGCCATATTAGAAATTTGTATATGTTGGTTATATTTTCAAATTTATTGTCATAGTCATTTTTAATACCATTGGATTATCATGTACTATCTGCTGTCCCCTCTTTTCTTCTTGCTATAGGTTATGTCTTCTTTTTAACCTGGTCATCATTAGCAGAAGTTTATCCATTTAATCAGTGTTTTCAAAGAACCAGCAAATCCAAAGAATAGAAATCAAGGAAACAGCAAAGAAACTTACAATAGAGAGGCTTATTTGGCTGGGGGGTGGGGGTGGGTGGGAAGGAGATCTATAAAACACAGTTAACAACATGGAGAGGAAGGCGAATGCTATATGAGTGTTTAGTAATGGGTCCTATCAAAGTTCAGTCTAAAGACACACCAGGCAGGATGTGGAACTTCAGGTGGGCTGTGGAGAAGGATAGGACGTGCACAGTCTGAGAGGAGGAGGAAGAGGAGGGGCGGGGGAGAATGAAGAGGAAGAGGGGAAGCAGGGGAAGGCATAGGACAGACAAGTTGACTCACCTAGTTCCTCTGCTAGGATTTAAGGCACAGAATTACACAGCAACTAAAGGCCAGGTCACGAAGGGCTGTGATGTGAGAGCCAGTGGGGAGGGGCTGTGGCACATCCTACAGTTAGTGGGCCTTGAAGGAGTCTGATGGATGAAGGACACTACCCTGAAAGACCTCTTTGCAGAGGAGCGGAGGGGCAAGCAGCTGGACAGGGAGGTCGCCAGCGGCACTGAGGCCATCCGGGCCCAGGGATGGGGTCCAGCCTCAGGAAGCCTGCAGAGAAGATGGAGAGAAGGGTCTAGAGCCTGAGCAGTTGGGAAGGAAAACAGTGGGGGGCACGTGAGATGCCCAGTCCAGAGGGAGGGCTCCAGAGAATGGCCCATTTAGCACCCCAGTGCTGACAGGAGCCTCAGCCTCTTCGATTTGACCCCTTTCCCTTGCGCAGATTGGGGAGGGAGGCTCCACTTCACTCTTCAAAGACATGATCACACCCCTACCTTTCCCACTGTCAGAGCCCACTCATGACAGTGTGCGTAGGTCAGAGCAGCTGCTCCTATTGCCCTAAATAGGCAACAGTCGGCTCCTTCCTGAGTGGATAGTCCTGACTGCCAGCACTCTGCACACTCAGAGAGCTCTTCCCACTAAAGACGGTTGCACACCCTGGATGCGCAGCCCCACAGCTCAAAAGAGAAAAAGCTGGAGAGATTCCCTGTGAGCTGTTGGTCTCCGAGTATCCTTTCAATAGCAGCAAGTAAGGGTGCAGAATGGACCCTATGTGGGAGTGCAGTGAAGCAGAAAGCTGATCGCTTTCCATTTGGAGGTGTAGCTGCTCACATTGGGCACACAATTGGCTCACAATGCCGGTGGGCACTCATGTGCCAGTGGGCACTCAGTGTCACCGGGGAAGAGGTCATATTTCCCTATGACTGAGCTGAGCTTCTCCCAAGAATAAAAAACAAACAGTCCTCAACGTTTCAGTGAAATTCTCTCATATTATCAATATTAAATTAGTCTTATGATCATGCTTGCTAAAATATAGCCTGCCATTTTTAAATGGATATTACACACACTTATAGTTCCCTTTATGCTACAACCTATGTTTGGAAATTGTTGGGTTAAAGCAGGTTCTTCACTCCAAGGCTTCTCAGAGACTTTAATATGCTAATTTGTACTGGGGATTTCCAAGAGAAATGGTGCTCCTAAGACTATGCATCTATGCATCCTTGGGACTATTAATATCTTTTTGTAGAGCATCTCCTGCAGCTAGCACTTCACAGGCTACCTTTAGGGAAGATTGGATTTCATCCTGGAAACTATGAAGGTATTATGGCCAGGGATACGGGCATGCGTGTTTAAATGTGGGATTCCAGAAGGAACAGTAGTAAACTAAGCTCCTATTCCTCCCTCCCCAAGCTGAATTTCCCAGGCTGGGTATATCTCCACCTGCTGCACGTCTTTCTCCAGATTCATCCTACGCCCTTGTTCCACCCAGGTCCCCCAGTTACAAACCCCCTTGCCATGCAGCTGCACTGGTTTGGTCTCCCTGATATCCACCAAGGCCCATCGTGAAGCATTAATGTATTACAAGCACTCCAGGAAGGGTGAGGTGGACATCGTGGGTGTCCCTCTAGGGTTAGGGCTGATGAGGACAGTCTGCCCACTTAGTGGCAGTACTACTGTTTAATGTGAAGTTCCTTGACCACAGATGTGCTGAGCATATGCTACTCAGCCACTGTACCCTAACTGGTTTGATGCAGAAATCCTGAAATTGATGAAAATGTGTGATCATACCTGAGTCCTATACTTTTCCTGAGATGTAGTTGTTCAGTCACTAAGTTGAGTCCGACTCTTTGCGACTCCAGGAACTGTAGCATGCCCAGCTCCCCTGTCCTTCACTATCTCCTAGAGTTTGCTCAAATTCATGTCCATTGAGTCAGTGATGCCATTCAACTATCTCATTCTCTGCCATCCCCTTCTCCTTTTGTCTTCAATCCTGCCCAGCAACGGGATCTTTTCAAATGAGTCAGCTCATGGCATCAGGTGGTCAAAGTATTGGAGCTTTACCTTCAGCATTAGTCCTTCCAATGAATATTCAGGGTTGATTTCCTTTAGGAATAACTGGTTTGATCTCCTTGATGTCCGAGCAACTGTCAAGAGTCTCCTCCAACACCACAGTTCAAAAACATCAACTCTTTGGTGTTCAGCTTTCTTAATGGTCCCATTACTCAGCTGATGTGGTTACTCAGCTGAAAGTAAAGATACAAGTTCTTTCTCAGGCTTTCTTTAGGATGGATTATATTGGATGATGGGCATTGAGGCTCTAGTCCAAGCTGAGACTGGACTCAGTATACCTGGACATAGGTGACTCACTGGAGGGCAGGCATCAGGATGATTTACAAGAAGGTTCCAGGGCGACCAGTTGGTATCCCTGATGAAAGCAAGGGTTGGAGAGTGTATTCATTGGGCCGAGTTGCTCCACAAACTGGGTGGCTTCAATAACAAAAATTCATTCAGATCTGGAAGCTAGAAGTCTGAGAGTAAGGTGTTGGTGGAGTTGTTTTTTCTGAGGGCTGTGAGGGAGAATCTATCTATGCCTCGCTCAGCTTTCTGTGAATTGCTGGTTTCACCCCAATCTCCACTTTGACTTCTGTGTGTCCATGTCCAAATTCCCCCTTTTTATCAGGACAGCAGTCACACTGGACTACCCGCCCCAGGATGCCCTCATCGTACCTAATAATATTGGCAAATACCCTCCTCCCACATAAGGTCACAGTGTGAGGAGCTGGGGCATAGGACTTCATTGAAAGAATTTTGAAGGGACACAGTTCAACCCACATCAGGGAGGAATGTGGGATGACCTAGGAAGTTCATATGAGACCTGGAAACTGTAGGACTTTGTGTGGTCTGCAGCCTGCATTGAGCCAGTGTCTTGAACAGCCTAAATGTGTTGCTCAAACTTATGTCCATCGAATCAATGATGCCATCCAACCGTCTCATCCTCTGTTGCCACCTTCTCCTCCTACCATTGCTATTTCCCAGCATCAGGGTCTTTTCCAATGAGTTGGCTCTTTGCCTCAGGTGGTATGTTGACCGTATGTTATTTGTTACTTGTAGGGAGGCTCCGCTGGCACCAAAGATTGGTGTGGTCTGCGAAACTAGCTTTGCACAGAATGTCTAGCTGGTACCTGGTCCCTAGTCTACGACAGCCCCTTGTCAGCCACCCTCTAACTCCCTACGTTCCATCTGAGCATGTTCTCTCCTTAATCCTCTTGTCAATTTTGTTTTTTGGCCACCACTTTCCAGGGCCATGTCTTCCAGGCCCAGCCACTCCTGACTTCAAAGATCAACCTACATGCTTCCTGTAGCTGAAGCTCTCTGCCTCCCAAAGCCCTGGCAGACCCCTGGCTCCAGAGGTCCCTGCCAGGACTTGTAGAGGGCATGTCGTACCAGGCTCCCTTTGTCTTTTAGCAGCCTCGGTGCCAGGGGAATTGCTGGGTGAAATATGTCACCTCTGAGAAGTGAGAAAATTCCTGCAAAAGGTGTTGGTTTCACTTAGCAGGTGTTTAAGTTTTTATGAGATGCACACACTTGTGGAAATCGCAGACTTTCAGATGGGTGTTTGGTATCTAGAGTCACAATGGTTTCCCAGCTAAGTCACTGGAGGTGGTGTGGGGTGTGTGTTTGGTTGGGGACGGGTGGTACTAGGATGTTTCTTCTCATGGAAGAAACATCGTGTGCTCATGGGTTCAGCATGGTCCCTGCTGGGAGATGGGTATCAGAAGAAGTCAGCTCATCTCTAAACATGTATTTATTCTTCTCTAAGTATGGAGGATTACATTCTTCCCATGTAAGCTTGACTCCAGATTGCCCAGGGCGAGAACAAGCTGAGTAAATACAGTTCTCTCTAGTGTAGTCATACTGAGGTCTCCTCCTTCCTCCTCAAACCTGACATGACAACAATATTCTAGAAACACAAAATCAGAGCCAAGCTGGATCATAAGCTTTCCATGATAATGCTGTTTCCCTCCTTTTCTTTCTTCCTTCCATAAGTATAAACTGAGTATCTACCATACACCAGGCACTGTGCTGTGAGAAGCCTCTAACACCGAGTTATCTTGGGTCTTTGGTCTGGTGGGGCAGGCAAAACCCCCAAGCCTTCAACCCAGGACTGTGTTTCAGTCCCATGATTACTGACTTTAAGAAGACAGACTTCCTTGGGATCAGTGATTCTCTATCATGACTGCTCATAAGAATCACCGGGGGACTTTTTCTCAATACATACGTGGGTCCCAGGCCTCCTCTGAGAGCAGCTGAGTCAGACTGGGCATTCTAAATCAGAGCCAGGGTGGAGAAGCCTGCCCTGGACCACCCCAGGGCTTCTTTAGACAGTCCAAACACATATCTTGTCCCCTGTTAGTTCAGTCACCCTGGTTAGTTCTCATGATTGATGGGGTTTTTCTAGACAAGACATGGAAATCAACCTCCTTGGAGTAGGGAACTCTCCGACTAAAGACACGTTCTCACAAGCCTATGGCAGTAGTCCTTATTCACTCCCAGGATAAATATGTAGTTTCAGCTTTTAACATACCATATACGTCTGTAACAAAAAGTGACCCCTAGAAACAACTTACATGGAGCCCTACTTGCAGCTCCATGTGGTGCTTCCCAAGGCAAGGCCTGTGTGTCCATCTCCAGCCTTGATCCTCAACCATCTGCAATTAGGGATTTCAGTTCCTGGTGGCAGTAATACAAGGCTGGGTAACAGAAGTGAGTGAGGCAGGCTGCGTTAAGGATGACAAGTAGGAGGTTGGCCATAGGAGTACTGATGCTGGGTCCAAAGTGGTTGGACTGTACTAAGTTCCCATTGGTTCTGGTCAAGCAAAAACTGAGATGTCAACTGTAGATGCTGACAGCTACAGATGCTTTGCAGATTTTTATAAGACATCTCCTGATTTTTAAACATTAAAAGCCAATCATTTTTTAAAAAAATTAAAAACAAACAAGCAGGGGTTTCCTTGGTGGTTAAGAATCCATTTGCCAACAATGAAGATGTGGCTTCAACCCTTGGTCTGAGAAGATGCAACATGCCTCAGGGCAACTGAGCCCATGCACCATAACAACTGGGCCTGTGCTCTAGATCCTGTGCTCTGCGACAAGAGAAGCCACCATAATGAAAAGCCTTCATGCAGCAACAAAGACCCAGTGCAGCCAAAATTAATTAATTAATTATTTCAAACAAACAAGCAAAAAACACACTGAGCAATGCAAGTCAGACATGTCAACTGATATGATTCAAGTTCTGGACCAAAAGGATGGAAAGTAATTGGCCAGGCTGGGCTCTAACTATGTACAGATCTTCCATGATGGATCATTGCTGGTGACTTCTGCTGGATCCTAGGGTTAATTACTTGACGTTAGAGGCAGGGAAGCCCCATAGCTGGCATTCCTCTGCTGCCTGAGGCGAAATGCAAGTATGAAGTTCATAAAGATCCATGACGTGAAAATCTCTCTCATTGACTTTGTATTGACTTACAATGGTTACTGATGAATTTTACACAAGACAGTTAAATAGGAAGCTGTAACAAAGGAAGTGCCTAGAATCCAACTGATGAATTTGCTAATTACTATTTCTCATCTCAGCAATGGGTCGTAAGTGTTGCTGGGTAACACTGGAGCCACAATCGAGCCAGGAATTCATTCATTTACTGAAAAACTACTACTGAACCTCTGCTTAAGGTGGGGGATACTATGACCCAGATGGGATGGCAAGGTCCACATTCTCCTAGAGGAGAAGAGACAATTGTCGATCGAAATGCCTCAATTGTGCTGTGAGAGGGAAGGCTAACTCTGGAAATCCATACAATAAATTATGTTCTTTCATGGGTCAAGAGGTTGAGTATGTGGCTTACATTTCTTTTTTAAAATTAATTTATTTTAATTGGAGGATAATTGCTTTACAATATCGTGATAGCTTTGCCGTACATCAACATGAATCGGCCACAGGTGTGCATGTGCCCACCCTCCATCCTGAACCCCCCTCCTAGCACCCCCCCCCACCTTATCCTTCTGGGTTGTCCAGGGTACTGGCTTTGGGTGCCCTGCCTCACGCACTGAACTCACATTGGTTATCTGTTTTACATATAGTAATGTACATGTTTCACTGCTATTCTCTCAAATCATCCAACTCTCTCCTTCTCTACTGAGTCCAAAAGTTTGTTCTTTACGTCTGTGTCTCCTTTGCTGCCCTGCTTGTAGGACAGTCAGTACTCTCTTTCTAAATTCCATATATATGCGTTAATATGAGGCATTTGTCTTTCTCACTTACTTCACTCTATATAACAGGCTCCAGGTTCAGCCATCTCATTAGAACTGACTCAAACGCATTCCTTTTCATAGCTGAGTAATATTCCATTGTGTATATGTACCACAACTACCTTATCCATTCATCTGCCAATAGACATCTAGTTTGCTTCCATGTCCTAGCTATTGTAAATAATGCTGCAATGAACATTGGGATTGGGATACATGTGTCTCTATCGATTCTGGCTTCCTCAGGGGGTATTCTCAGCAGTGGGATTACTGGGTCATACGGCAGTTCTATTCTCAGTTTTTTAAGGAATCACTGGAAGTAAATGTTGGGTTTTCTAGATTGATTCTCCATGCCATAGAGATTTAGTGGACAAAACCAGGTTTGCTGGGAGAAATCTGCAATACCTCGGTTCTAAAGAATATATGAATCTTAATTTGTTTTTTAAGGAACTGTAATAAGTATGGAAAATTTAATCCTTTAAATATCTTAAATGTATTTAAGAGTATCCAAGTGTTTAATAAAGGCCATGTTGTACTTCATTTTAAAAAAAGGAGTCACCCACCTTTCCTTCTGCTTTCCAGACTGTTCTTTTTACTTAATGCTTCCATAGAACACTGTAAGATAATGAATGAATGCTAAAGCTGTAAAAAATAATTCTTTTTTAAAATTGGGGTGTAGTTGCTTTCCAACATTGCATTAGTTTCTGCTGTACAACAAAGCGGATCAGCTATTTGTATACATATATCCCCTTCCCCTTGAACCTCCCTCCTACCCCTCTAGGTCATCACAGAGCACTAAGCTGAGTTTCCTGTTCTGCATAGCAGGTTCCCATTAGCTATTCACTTTGCACATAGTAGTGTATATAGATCAATCCCATTCTCCCCATTCACCCCAACCCCCATCCCTGTCTCCATGTCCACACGTCCATTCTCTATGTCTGTGACTCTATTCCCGCCCTGCAGCTGTACCATTTTTCTGAATGTCACATATATGCCATGATACACAGCATTTGTTTTTCTCTTTCTGACTTACATCACTCTGCACGAGTCTCTAGGTCCACTCACATCTCTACAAATGACCCAATATCATTCCTTTTCATGCTGAGTAATATTCCATTGTATATATGTACCACATCTTAAATTTTCCCAGTGAATGAATAGCAGGTGGTGGACACTGTGGAGAAAGATGGCAATTCCTCTGCTCTCTGACGGTAGGTGAGACAGAGGCAGAAGGAGGGTGAAGGTGAAATTTAGTGACCTGAGTCCATTCTGGAACAGCTCTTTGACAACTAACATGGGTCATCTTGAGGGCCTTCAAGCATAGGCAGAGACAAGCACAGATTGAGAATTAAAGGCCTCTTGGAACCAGCAGGAAAGATGAGACTCTGGCTCTGACCCATTGAAGGATGGGGCTTGATTCAGGCCAAAAACTGGATCTCCCAATAGGGTCTGGATAGCTCCGGGTCCCATCCTTCCTTCTGGCGACACTGTCTCCTCCAGCCAGCCTGGCTTGTGTCCTTCTACTGGGTTATTTCCACATTTGAGCCTCTCTTCAAGGAATCACAGAGGCCTTGCACATACCCCAAAGTCATCTACCTCCAAGGCCAGTTTTAGTCCTGTGGAGCCTTCTCCTTCAGGAGCTCTTCCTGTCTACTTCAGCTCCCTGGTGGAAGCTCCTGTATACATGTATTTACTGAGTGCCTACTGCATCAAAGGTGCTTTGTCTATAAATTAGCCTCTTTCACTCTCACCTGCTTTGGCCACCTGCTGTGAAGAACTGACTCATTTGGAAAGACCTTGATGCCAGAAAAGATTGAAGGCAGGAGAAGAAGGGGATGACAGAGGATGAGATGGTTGGATCGCATCACTGACTCAATGGACATGAGTTTAAGTAAACTCCGGGAGTTGGTGATGGACAGGGAGGCCTGGCGTGCTGCAATCCATGGGGTTGCAAAGAGTCAGACATGACTGAACAACTCACTCTCACCACCACCCAGCACAGAAGGTTCACAGAAGAGAACATGGCGGGTCAGAGAAGTTCACCACAAGGGACGGGGCCACCCAGCTGCTAAGTGGTATGTATAGAGTCTGACCTCATACTTTTTTCCCTTTTGGCAGAGAAGTCACTCATTTTCTATATGGTGCTTCTTTCAGCCTTTCCTTCAGGAACAACTATCCAATGTACAAAAAAAAAAAAAAAAAAAAACTCAATTATTTTTTAAAGATTTTTTTTAAAGTTTTCTCTTTCACTTAAAACTTCTTTGCTAAAGCAAGGGACACTTGTTAGATCCCTGGTCCAGGAAGATTTTGGGCTTCCCCAGTGACTCAGTGGTAAAGAATCTGCCTGCAGGATCCTCTATGACCCACCTCCCAGAGTAATGGAAATGAAAGCAAAAATAAACAAATGGGACCTAATTAAATTTAAAAGCTTTTACACAACAAAGGAAACTATAAGCAAGGTGGAAAGACAGCCTTCAGAATGGGAGAAAATAATGGCAAATGAAGTAACTGATAAAGAATTAGTATCAAAAATATATAAGCAGCTCAGGTAGCTCAGTACCAGAAAAACAAATGATCCAGTTAAAAAGTGGGCCAAAGAACTAAACAGACATTTCTCCAAAGAAGACATACAGACGGCTAACAAACACATGAAAATATGCTCAACATCACTCATTATCAGAGAAATGCAAATCAAAATCACAATGAGGTACCATCTCACACTGGTCAGAATGGCTGCCATCCAAAAGTCTACAAACAATAAATGCTGGAGAGGGTGCGGAGAAAAGGGAACCCTCTTACACTGTTGGTGGGAATGCAAACTAGTACAGCCACTATGGAGAACAGTGTGGAGATTCCTTAAAAAACTGCAAATAGAACTGCCATATGACCCTGAAATCCCACTGCTGGGCATACACACTGAGGAAACCAGAATTGAACACGATACATGTATCCCAATGTTTATTGCAGCACTGTTTACAATAGCCAGGACATGGAAGCAACCTAGACGTCCATCAACAGACAAATTGATAAGAAAGCTGTGGTACATATACACAATGGAATATTACTCAGCCATTAAAAAGAATACATTTGAATCAGTTCTACTGAGGTGGACGAAACTGGAGCCTATTATACAGAGTGAAGTAAGTCAGCAAGAAAAATACCAATACAGTATATTAACACATATATAAGGAATTTAGAAAGATGGCAACGATGACCCTATATGTGAGACAGCAAAAGAGACACTGATGTAAAGGACAGACTTTTGGACTCTGGGAGAAGGTGAGGGTGGGAAGATTTGAGAGAATAGCATTGAAACATGTATATTACCATATGCAAAACAGATCACCAGTCCAAGTTCTGTGCATGAAACAGGGCACGAAAAGCCAGTGCAGTGGGACAACCCAGAAGGATGGGATGGGGAAGGAGGTGGGAGGGGGGTTCAGGATGGGGGACACATGTACATCCACGTGTGATTCATCTCAGTGCATGCCAAAACCCACTACAGTGTTGTAAAGTAATTAGCCTCCAATTAAAAAAAAAAAGAATTTGCCTGAAATGCAGAAGATGCAAGAGATGTGGGTTCAATCCCTGGGTTGAGAAGATGCTCTGGAGAAGGGAGGAAGGCATGGATACCCACTCCAGTATTCCTGCCTGAAGAATTCCATGGACAGCGGACACTGGCGGGCTTCAGTCCATAGGGTTGCCGAGAGTTGGACACGACCGAAGCAGCCGAACACACACATACATCAGGAAGATTCCACACGTCATGGGCAGCTAAGCCCCTGTTCCACAAGTCCTGAGCTGGCACACCCTAGAGTCTATAGTTTGCAACAAGAGAAGCCGCTGCAGTGAAGAATAGCTCCTGCTTGCCACAACTAGAGAAAATCTGTGTGCAGCAAGACTCAACACAGCCAAATCTAAAAACATTTAAAATTCTTTTTCTTTTATTTTTAATATCTTGATAAATGGAATTACCATCTACCAAGTGTTTTGATCCAGAAATTCAGAAAGTCTCCTAGATTTTCCCCTTTCCTGTATCCCTCACACTTCACATGTAATTAATCCCTGTACTCCCACCTCCTCCTTATCTCATCAAAGGGCCTTTGTCTCACCTTATAGTTTACCTGGACTATTGCAGTACCCTCCTAACTCTCTCCCCTCCAGTCCAACCTTCATAAGGTCACCAAAAAGTTCTTTCTATAAAGCTAAGCTGATCACACTACCCCAGTGTTGAATAGCATTACCTTCAAATATACTCCAACTTCTTTAGCTTTAGCACCTCTTAACTTCATAACTGTATGAACTTTTCTTCACACCGTTGGCTTCTCTGTATGGGGTTCCTGCTTTCTTCTCCAGTGTAACCACCCACCAGCCTCCCATGCAGAAGGCTCTGCAGGGCCCAAGGCCAGCTTTTGTCTTTTCACATGGTGTAGGTTTCTCTTTACCTCCCCCTTCATCTCATCTCTACCTAATAGCCACAGTCCCAGGAGGAAAGAGGAGAAGTGGGCAAAGGGGCTACTGACGAGGGAGACGACATTCAGATGGAGAGAAACCACAGAGACTGGAGCAGAAGCCAGGGACACAGACAGCACCAGGGGCCTGGGTCTGGGTGAGGAAGTGGTCTCAGAGGTCTGAAACCAGAGGCTGTGATGATCAGGCCACCTGATGGGACCTCTGGTCCTTGATCAAGTGCACTTCTGCTGGCAGTGGCCAAGCAGCGGGGTGTCCGGGCAATGAATAACCTGGCATCTCTCTCTTTCCTTCCCCTGAGCACCTGCATGGCCCCAGTGACTGAACCAGCTGGAAGCCAGAGGGCAGGGCACAGAGCAAGGCAGGAGAGGAGGACTCTGGAGAGCAAGAGCCCCTGTACCTAGCCCTGTACTCACTCATTAAACCTTCCAGGCAACCTGGCCTAGGAGGCCCTCTTGACCACCCATCCTCCATCCTCAGCTAACTCAGGGGTCCCTCCTTTGTGCTCTCCATGACTGTCTCAGCTTGGGGGCTCAGAGAAGCCACATTGAGTCCTTCTCACCTCCAACTTAGGTAATGAGCTTCACATACTTAGAATTTTCTATGTCAAATAGGCATCCAAAGCCCTCCATGTTTTCAATTTTAGGTTCTGGAGATTTTTAGATTCTGGAGAGTCTTAGATCTTACTTAATTCCCTCCTTCACCCTAGTGATGCCACAGGTAACCGTAACAACTGCCTCCTGTGCCCAGACAGGAGTAACGACAGTTCTGAGCACTGGTTTTCTCCAGTTCCCATGCTCAGAACTTACAGGCTTACCAAATTCATCAAACATCCTAGGAGGTAGTGATACCATGCCAGTTTGACAAGTAAGGAAGTAGAGGCTCCCCCACTATACCCAGTGCTACACATTTACTAAGTGGTAGAGCCAGGACTGGGGTGAGTACTTTTGGAGCTTTGTGCATTAAAAATATTCCACAGCCACAATCTTCCCAATTCAAAATATAAATAAAACATTGACACAAAACCAATGGAGTTAGATGATGGAGTTTTAGAATTCTAAAGTTCTGGATATACATCTCTAGAGACAGACTACTCTCCCTTTTGTGTGTTCCCCTCTTTTGCTAGTGCCTGAATCATCCCTTGGTATCCCTCCTGGGTAACCTGGCCCTGCATGAGAGGCCTGGAATCTGGGTGGTGGGCTCAACATCCAAGTTCTTAACCACCAGGCCCACTGCCAGGCCATCCTGGCAAGCACTAGAGTGACCTAGAATATTTCTTTCCAGCTGCATGTGGTCACCCCAGTCATGTGAGTTTGGCTCCCCCTGCCCTCTTGCACACACTGTCCAGCCCCAACCCAGTACTGCCTCTGCTCCGGGCTGGTCAGTGTGAGCACCAGGGTCATTCCAAGGAGTCAGGTCATGGCATCTTCCACCTTTCCCAGGTGCCAGCCAGTCCCAGAGGCTGGAAAGGAAAAACTTAAATACAGTAGTCCTCATTTATCCACGGTTTTGGTTACCTGCTGTCAACCATGGCTTGAAAATGCTAGATGGAAAAAAATCCAGAAATGAACAATTCAAACATTTAAAATCATGCACCATTTTGAGTAGCATGATAATATCTCCTGCATCCCACTCTGTCTGGGATCTCCACTGACATTCTCTGTTCCAGACACCCAACCTTGGATATCATCATGGTTCGGTTATTCAGAATAGCCCTAAGCAGATAATCCTCTTTCTGTTGTAACATCAGAAGGTCAATAGCAGCCTAACACCCCGTCATGGGGCCTACATCATTCACCTCACTTCTTCTCATCATGTGGGCATTTAATCATATCACATTATCACAAGAAGAGGGAGAATACACTACAGTAAGATATTTTGAGGCGATTCCATGGCAGTTCAGTGGTTGGGACTCCCTGCTTTCATTGTTAATGATGTGGGTTTGATTCCTGGACTAAGAATTGGAATCCTCCAAACTGTGTGGGGTGCCCCCCCCAAAAGAAGATATTTTTAGAGGGACCACATATATAGCTTTTATTAGAACAGTTCAGTTCAGTTGCCCAGTTGTGTCTGACAATTTTTGACCCCATGGACTGCAGCACACCAGATTTCTTGGTCCATCACCAACTCCTGGAGCTTACTCAAACTCATCTCCATTGAGTCAGTGATACCATGTAACCATCTCATCCTCTGTTGTCCCCTACTCCTCCAGCCTTTAATCTTCCCAGCATCAGGGTCTTTTCCAATGAGTCAGGTTTTGGCATCAGGTGGCCAGAGTAGTGGAGGTTCAACTTCAGCATCAGTTGTTCCAATGATTATTCAGGATTTACTTCCTTTGTGATTGACTGATTAAATCTCCTTGCAGCACAAGGGATTCTCAAGAGTTTCCTCCAACACTACAGTTCAAAAGCATCAGTTCTTTAGTGCTCAGCTTTCTTTATAGTCCAACTCTCACATCCATACATGACTACAAGAGAAACCATAGCTTTGACTAGACGGGCCTTTGTTGGCAAAGTAATGTATCTGCTTTTTAATATGCTGTCTAGGTTGGTTATAACTTTTCTTCCAAGGAGTAAGTGCCTTTTAATTTTATGGCTGCGGTCATCATCTACAGTGATTTTGGAACCCAAGGAAATAAAGTCTCTCACTGTTTCCATTGTTTCTCCATCTATTTGCCATGAAGTGATGAGACCAGATGTCATGATCTTAGTTTTCTGAATGTTGAGCTTTAATCCATCATTTTCACTCTCATCTTTCACTTTCATCAAGAGGCTCTTTAGTTCTTCTTCGCTTTCTGCCATAAGGGTGGAGTCATCTGCATATCTGAGGTTATTGATATTTTTCCCAGCAATCCTGATCCCAGCTTCTGCTTCATCTAGCCTGGAGTTTCACATGATGTACTCTGCATATAAGTTAAATAAGCAGGGTGACAATATACAGCCTGGAAGTACTCCTTTTCCTATTTGGAACCAGTCTGTTGTTTCATGTCCAGTTCTAACTGTTGCTTCTTGACCTGAATACAGATTTCTCAGGAGGCAGGTCAGGTGGTCTGGTATTCCTATCTCTTGAAGAATTTTACATAGTTTGTTGTGATCCACACAGTCAAAGGCTTTGGTGTAGTCAATAAAGCAGAAGTAGATGTTTTTCTGGAATTCTCTTGCTTTTTTTGATGATCAAATGGATGCTGGCAATTTGATCTCTGGTTCCTCTGCCTTTTCTAAATCCAGGTTGAACATCTGGAAGTTCATGTTCATGTACTATTGAAGCCTGGCTTGGAGAACTTTGAGCATTATTTTGCTAGTGTGTGAGATGAGTGCAATTGTGTAGTTTGAGCATTGTTTGGCATTGCCTTTCTTTGGGATTGGAATGAAAACTGACCTTTTCCAGTCCTGTGGCCACTGCTGAGTTTTCCAAATTTGCTGGTGTATTGAGTGGCTGTAGGTGACTGACCACACCATCATGGTTATCTGGGTCATGAAGATCTTTTTTGTATTGTTCTTCTGTGTATTCTTGTCACCTCTTCTTAATATCTTCTCCTGTTAGTTCCACACCATTTCTGTCCTTAACTGTGCCGATCTTTGCATGAAATGTTCCCTTGGTATCTCTAATTTTCTTGAAGAGATCTCTAGTCTTTCTCATTCTGCTTTTTACTCTATTTCTTTGCACTGATCACTGAGGAAGGCTTTCTTATCTTTCTTTGCTATTCTTTGGAACTCTGCATTCAAATGGATATATCTTTCCTTTTCTCTTTTGGCTTTAGCTTCTCTGCTTTTCTCAGCTATTTGTAAGTCTTTCTCAGACAACCATTTTGCCTTTTTGCATTTGTTTTTCTTGGGAATAATTTTGATCACCACCTCCTGTACAATGTTATGAACCTCCATCCATAGTTCTTCAGGCACTCTGCCTATCATATCTAATCCTTTGAATCTATTTCTCACTTCCACTGTATAATTGTAAGGGATCTGATTTAGGTCATACCTGAATGGTCTAGTGGTTTTCCCTACTTTCTTCAATTTAAGTCTGAATGATCTGAGCCACAGTCAGCTCCTGGTCTTATTTTTGCTGACTGTATAGAGTTTCTCCATCTTTGGCTGCAAAGAATATAATCAATCTGATTTTGGTATTGACCATATGGTGATGTCCATGTGTAGAGTCATCTCTTGTTTTGTAGGAAGAGGGTATTTGCTCTGACCAGTGCATTTTCTTGGCAAAACTCCGTTAGCCTTTGACCTGCTTCGTTCTGTATTCCAAGACCAAATTTGCCATTTCCTCTAGGTATATCTTCACTTCCTACTTTTACATTCCAGCCCCTTATAATGAAAAGGACATCTTTTTGGGGTGTTAGTTTTAGAAGGTCTTGTAGGTCTTCACAGAACCATTCAACTTCAGCTTCTTCAGCGTTACTAGTCAGGGCATAGACTTGGATTATCATGATATTAAATGGTTTGCCTTGGAAACAAACAGAGGTCATTCTGTCGTTTTTGAGATTGCATCCAAGTACTGCATTTTGGACTTTTGTTGACTATGATGACTACTCCATTCCTTCTAAAGTATTCTTGCCTACAATAATAGATATAATGGTCATCTGAATTAAATTCACCCATTCCAGGCCACTTTAGTTCGCTGATTCCTAAAAGTCAATGTTCACTCTTGCTATCTCCTGTTTGACCATTTCCAATTTGCCTTGATTCATGGACCTAACATTCCAGGTTCCTATGCCATATTGCTCTTTACAGCATCGGACTATACTTCCATCACCAGTCACATCCACAACTGGGTGTTGTTTTTGCTTTGGTTCCATCTCTTCATTCTTTCTGGAATTATTTCTCCACTGATCTCCAGTAGCATATTGGGCACCTACAGACCTGGGCAGTTCATCTCTCAGTGTCCTATCATTTTGCCTCTTCATACTGTTCATGGGGTTCTCAAGGCAAGAATACTGAAGTGGTTTGCCATTCACTTCTCCAGGGGACCACATTTTGTCAGAACTCTCCACCATGTCCCATCCAACTTGGGAAGCCCTACACGGCATGGCTCATAGTTTCATTGAGTTAGACAAGGATGTGGTCCATGTGATCAGTTTGGTTAGTGTTCTGTGATGGTGGTTTTCATTCTGTCTGCCCTAATTGCTCTAATTTTTATTAATTATTATTGTTAATCTCCTACTGTGCCAACTCATAAATCAAACTTTATGTATTCTGCATTCCAACCCTTTATCACATATATGGCTTGCAAATTTTTTTCCCAAGTCTATGGCTTATCTTTTCATATTCTTTGTAGTGTCTCAAGAAGCACAGAACTTTTAAAATTTTGATAAAGTCCAATTTATTGATGTTTTTATGGGTCATACCTTTGATGTCATATCTCAGAATTCCTTGCCTAATTTAAGATCATGAGATTTATAGTAAGTTTCGAAGTCATAAAGTCTAACTCTCCCAACTTTGTTCGTTCTTTTCAAAGTTGTTTTGCCTATTCTGAGTCCTTTGATCAGCTTCTCAATTTCTGCAAAAATAATCCTGCTGAGGTTTTGATAGGGATTGAATTGAATATATAGATTCATTTGTGGAGAACTACCATTTTAATAGGGCTTCCCAGGTGGTGCTAGTGGTAAAGAACATGCCTACTAATGCAGGAGATGTAAGAGATGCAGTTTGACCCCTGGGTTGAGCAGATCCCCTGGAGGAGGGCATGGCAACTCCAGTATTCTTGTCTGGAGAACCTCATGTACAGGGCAGCCTGTTGGGCTTCAAGTCATAGTGTTACAGAGTCAGACATGACTGAAGTGACTTAGCACACATGCACGCCACATCATAATAGTGAATCTCCCGATTCATCAACTGGGAATATTTCTCCCTTTATTCTGATATTGCTTATTTTTTTTCTCATCAATTTAAAAAGTAATTTTCCAGCAATCCCACTGCTGGGCATACACACTGAGGAAACCAGAATTGAAAGAGACACGTGTACCCCAATGTTCATCGCCGCATTGTTTACAATAGCCAGGACATGGAAGCAACCTAGATGCCCATCAACTGACGAATGGATAAGAAAGCTGTGGTACATATACACAATGGAATATTACTCAGCATTAAAAAAAAATTCATTTGAATCAGTTCTACTCAGGTGGACGGAACTGGAGCCTATTATCCAGAGTGAAGCAAGCCAGAAGGAAAAGCAACAATACAGTATACTAACACATATATATGGAATTTAGAAAGATGGCAGCGAGAACCGTGCATGCTAGACAGCAAAAGGAACGCAGATGTATAGAACAGACTCGTGGACTCTGTGGATGAGGGCAAGGGTGGGATGATATGGGAGAATGGCATTGAAACATGTTAATTATCATATGTGAAATCAATCGCCAGCCCAGGATTGATGCTCGGGGCTGGTGCATCGAGATGTCCCAGGGGGAGGGAATCGGGAGGGAGGGGGTATCTAGAGGGCGAACATATGTAAACCCCTGGTGGTTTTATGTCATTGTATGGCAAAACCAACACAATAAAGGAAAGAAAATTAAAAAAAAATAAATTAATTAAAATAAAATAAAAAGTAGTTTTCAGTGTGCAAGTCTTACACTTCTTTTATTAAATTTGTTTCTAGATATTTTATCAATTTTGATGCTATTTTGAATGGAATCATTTTTTTTTCACTTTTGTAGTGTTCTTTGTCAGTATATGAAAATACTATTGATTTTTTAATATTGATCTTGTATATGTGACTTGTTAAATTCATTCATTAGCTCTAGTAGAATTTTATTGATTTTGTAGGATTTTCTACATCCAGCTTCATGCTGTTTGTGAATAGGACAATTTTGACTTCTTCCTTTCCAATCTGAATGTCTTTTAATATCTTTTGTATTACTGTCTTGTTTCACTGACTTAGAAGCATCAATTCAATGCTGAATATTAACAGAAGTGTTGAGAGTAGACATTCCTACCTTGTTTCCATTTTTTGGGAAAAGCTTTCAGTCTTTCATCATTAAATATAATAATGGTTGTAATGTTTTCTAAATTCTCTTTATTAGGTTAAAGAAGTTTCTCTATTTTTAGTTTGAGTGTATGTTTAATTTTTTCACATGCTTTTTTTTTTTTTTGTATCTATTAAGATGATCATGGGGCCTTTGTCCTTGCCATTTTTTCCTGCTCTAGAAAGATAATGTAGTATATTAATTGGATTGGTCTTTGGACACTAACTCAGCCTTTGATTCCCAAGATAAATTCCACCTAGTCATGATATATAATCTTTTTTATGTATTGCTGTATTTTATTTGTCATATTTTGAGAATGTTTGTATCTATGTTTTGGCAACCCATTCCAGTATTCTTGCTTGGAGAATTTCATGGACAGAGGAGCCTAGTGGGCTACAGTCCATGGGGTTGTAAAGAGTCAGACAGGACTGAGTGATTAACACTTATGTTCATGAGCGATATTGGTCTGTGGTTTACTTATGTCTTTGTCTGACTTTGGCCCATAAAATGAGGTGAGAAGTACTTCCTCCTCCTTTAGTTTCTGAAGCGTTTGTGAAGGTCTGGTGTTATCTTCTTTAAATATGTGATGGGGTTCACCAGTGAAATCAACTGGGCCTGGGCTTTCTTTGTGGGAAGATATTTCATTACTAGCTCAATATATTTGCTTGCTAGAGGTATATTAAGATCTTATATTTCTTTCAGAGTCCATTTTAAATATTTGTGTCATTTTAGAGATTTTTCCATCACTGAAGTTATCTAATTTATTGACATAAACTTGCTCATGATAGTTTCCCAGCCTTTTGTTTGCCTTTGGTCAATTTTCAGAGTCCAGACATGGTTGTTCTTTATTTATTTTTTTTTTTAGTTTTATTGCCTTTAAAATTTTTTATTAGCATTTTTACTTTTTAAATTAAAATTAAAACTTTTTATTATTTTGTTTTTACACTCCCTTTTGAGGAGAGTGAGAGTATTTGCCAAGCTCCTCACAAGCTCCTCACACCCTTCTTTTCTGGCTGACACCACATCCTCATTTCTCAGTGAAGGACTTACAGTGTGGATGACTAGCCAGATGTTCAGGTTTCTGTTCGAACCACAACTCCTCTGAGAGCCATTTCTTGGTCACTCTCTTCTCAAAAGCCTCCTCACTTCTCTTCTTTCCAGGTACTTAGGATCACATCGGTCAGTTGTAATGTATCATAGCACTGATCACTAGTGGAATTTACTCAATTTAGTCAGTCAGTTTTTCATTTATTTTCCTTAAGCTTTGTATTTTACATTGGAGTATAGCCTATTAATTTTGAATATTCATCGGAAGGACTGGTGCTGAAGCTCCAATAATTTGGCCACCTGATGCGAAGAGCCAACTCACTGGAAAAGACTCTGATGCTGGGAAAGATTGAGGTCAAGAGGAGAAGGGGACAACAGAGGGTGAGATGGTTGGGTGGCATCACTGACTAAATGGATGTGAGTTTGAGCAAGCTCCAGGAGATAGTGGGGGACAGGGAATCCCAGTGTGCTGCAATCCATGGGGTTGCAAAAGACTCAGACCCAACTTAGCAACTGAACAACAATAGCCTATTAACAATGTTCTGTTAGTTTCAGGTAGAGAGCAAAGGAACTCAGCCATACATATCCATGTATCTATTCTAGTTTTTCACTTGTTTGTCTGTTTCTTGCTCCATGCCTCCCTTAAGCCTCTCTGCCAGAATATCAGTGCCAGGAGGACAGGGGCTGCCTTCAACTCTATCTACAGCTGTCTGGCACCTTGAGGAGCCAGGTAAATATTTTCTGATGAATGAGGGAATGGAGGAAAAAAGAAAGGGAGTGTTGCAGGAGTAAGGCCTTGATTTCCAGATCAGTGGTTTTCCCATCCTCTGTTCCTCCTTTCTAAACTATAAATGTGTTCCCAGGTACACAATGAGGGAAAACTAATATACATGGAACTTTACTGCCCAAGGGAGGTAGGAGACATTTACTGCACATTTCTAAGCCTCCCTTGCCATTAGGTTGGGGCCAAGTGACTGGTAGAATTTAACTGAAAGTAAGTCTATTATGTCTTGACTGTCCTAATTCAGCAAGATAGATATTTAGAGATGAGGCTGCTGAGGGTCAGAGGTTAATAAGCAAGATGACCAATCTCATCCAACTGATAAAAGGTGAAGTAGCCTTCTTTTTAAACCTGATTCAGAAGATTTGTGGTCTTTCTGTGTTTTCATTATTCCTGGCAATCTACATGGGAGTAATTATGCCATTAAGTTATTATAAACAATTAACACCATAAATGGTTTATTGCGAGTTAGGCAGAGAATCAAAAACCCCATTCTTTTTTCCTTTTGCTTCCTTAATGTGAGTACACATAATGTTTAGCATCAGTGCAGCCCTGGCTAACTATCAAAATGATTTTTATGCTGACTTAATTAAAATTTAGGACAGAAGAGCTAGTCGAGTGCGGAAATGGTTTCATTATATGACGTTCAAGGTTTAAATTTAAGCCTCGTGTTTGAGCACTTCAGATGCTTTTGTTCGTCCACTTAATCTCTCACTCACTCGCCCACCAAATGTTTTTTCTGGTTTGATTTCCTCTACCGGCGGATGCAGAGATGAGGACATTCAGCCCCTGCCCTGAAGAGCTGAGTCCAGAGGGAGAACAGGACAACAGGCTGTTTTACCCACAAACACCAGCAAATAAGCCACCATGTCCTGCTTTGACACTAAGTCCCAGAGCAATATTCGTGGCAGATGTTGTTGAGGAGGGTGGTGGTAGGGTGACTGCAGACTTGAGGATGATAAATTTGATTGACAGGATTTCTGCTGCTAGATGTAGATGCCTGGATGTCAGAGGGGTTGGTTTCTGGCCTGCCTGGGAGGGCTTGTATTTTCTCTTGTTTTTGCCTCCTGGTGACTGCCTCCTGTGTACCTGTGCAGGGGGTCCAACTGCCCCCAAATTCACCGCATCAGTACCTACAAAACCAGGGGCTGAACCAAGCCAGTCTTTCCCTCCCCAGGTGCACAACATCTGTGGCATTTAAAATCCACTCATGTTGTTATCCCACCTCCAGACTAATAGGATCAAAATGTAAGAGTTGGAGGGTTGGAGTGATGGGATGGGAGGTGGTGGTAGAAGAATGGTACTTTAGAAAAAGCTCCCAAGAGCTGCCAGGGTTGGGAACTAGAATATTAATCCAAAATAATCTTCTGGGTCCCTTCCAGCTCTGTGCAGAGGTTCAAATATGCAAGACATGATCCAAGAAAGGTCACAGTCCTGAGTCATTTCCATGGCCAAAAGGCATTCTTATTGCCTTACTTTTGATATTGCCTTATGCTTTTCTAAGTGCTTTCATATTCATTAAGGGAATGATCTTTAAATACTAATATTACAGCAAGATAGGCTATTTTCACCATTTTATAGGTGACAGTTTTTAATAGATGAAAAGTCCTCCTCAAAAGCACAGTCCTCTCTCAAGGTCACCAACTATTCAGCGACAAACTGGGACCAGAGTCCAGCCAGGCTGTGGACTTTCAGCCCAGAGCCCCTTCCAGGAGCTCTCACTGCTCTCTAAAGCCAGGAAACTTCTGGGAAGTTTTTCCAAGGGGAGGTGGTATGGGGTTGGCCATGTCTCCTTGACACTATGAGAGACCAAGGACCCAGGCTTCACAGAATCCTCAGCAGAAGAGACCCACTGATGGGCCACCTCCTGACACACAGCATGGGGAGCCCTAGCCTGCCCTTGGTCTGCTGGAGGATCGAAGACATCTTAGCCCCGTGTGGGTGTGGTGAGAGCAGGCTCCCTCAGCATTAGCCTGGCTCATGCTATAACAGAAAGAGACATTCTCTTGAGGGCACTTCATACTTCACCCCTCGCTCTTGGCTAATGGACTGTCAGAATCCATTAAAAAAAAAAAAAGCCTGCATTTCTGCCAGGCAATCCAGAAACGCATCATACTTTCCTCAGTATTAAGTTGCCAAGACTAGTTGGCTCAGCACTGGATGTAACAGCTCAGACGGAGAAGTCTGAGCCCCTGGAGCACCCAGGTGATCCTTAGCCAGGCTGGAAATGATGGTACCAAATGTCCCTGAACCACAGTCCTCTGTGCCCTGAGTAAGACAGTCTGAGTCTCAAATATCCTCTTCCCAGAATCTCATTCTAAAGGCACATGAAGAAAGGACATGATGAGGTGGACCATCGAGCCTCAGGTGAGCTCTGACCCATGCAAT
This sequence comes from Antilocapra americana, assembly GCA_007570785.1. Taxonomy (NCBI): domain Eukaryota; kingdom Metazoa; phylum Chordata; class Mammalia; order Artiodactyla; family Antilocapridae; genus Antilocapra; species Antilocapra americana. Next base: position 7,833,156 of record ML664154.1, on the reverse strand, counting down.
CAGCATCTCCTGCTGCCTCTTCTCTGCCCAGGCTCTGCATCCCTGTCTGCGCCTGCCTCCCTCACATGAAGGGACCATCCTGGGACAACTAGGCACATGCCAAGTGACAACACTAATAAAAATCTCTGTGCTACAGGGCCACTTACTCAAGGCCCAGCCCAGCCTGATGCCTGGAAGGCTTCCTGGAGGAGGTGTCCAAGCAGCAGGAGGAACACACAACTGGTGCTCCATGACCACTGGTGGGGATGTGTAAAAGTGAAAGTCGATCAGTCGTGTCTGACTCTTTGTGACCCCATAGACTGTAGCCCACTAGGCTACCCTGTTTCTGGGATTCCCCAAGCAAAAATACTGGAGTGGCTTGCCATTTCCATCTTCAGGGGATCTTCCTGACCCAAGGATCGAACGTGGGTCTCCTACACTGCAGGCAGATTCTTTACCATTTGAGGTGGGGATGGGAGGGGTATTTTCTCATTTTACCTTCACAACAATCCTGTGTGACTGATATTAATGCGCCCATTTTACAGATGAACAAAGAGAGGCCTAAAGAATCAAAACAAGCAGTGAAAAGAGATGAATTCCCTAAGTCAAACTACTTATTCAGGAGAGTGAAGATTCATATCTAAGTTTAAAGAAAGAAAATAAGAGATGCCATTTTGAAATAAAAAATGCCATTCTAGGATGAGTAGTTTTTATGTCCACACACAATTGGGTAGCAAAGCCCCTTCTTTCTGTAAAACACTTCAGACCTACATGTTAGCTTAGGTGTTCCTCTGATAACACAGTGAGAGGTGTGCGGCCTCTCCTTACTCACTCTGGACCTCACCAGGATTGGTGGGGACCAGGTGTATACAACCTCAGACCCCTCAGAGTGTGGCACAGGCTTGAGCATATGAGGGGGTTTGAAGAGACGCCCATGCTGAAGAGCATCTGCCCGTGAGCAGTACACCCATTCAGTGGGCAGCCCCCAACCTGAGGTGCAGCCTAGCAAAGGTGAATGTAAAGATGGTGAGGAAGACATGCAAGGGGAAGTGGGTGAGAAAGCAGTCTCCCTCCAAGACTCTCTTGCAGAAGAAAGTTTAAAAGGGGTAACTTTATTTACTTGATTCCTACCAACCATGGGCCACTCCAGAATCACCCCGTTCACATTAAAACACGACACACTTGGAGCTACAACGCAGGCTGGGACTGCTTGCTTTGAAAGTGGACCCTCACTTGCAATCTCAGGAGATGTCCAGGGGGCTGGGGCATGGTGGGGGAGTCAGGGAGGATGCAAAGCAGGCAGAAATCCTCTTCCCCTGACAGCGCCATCCAAAGTGCTAGAACACTGGGTAGGGTGGGCTGATGTGGGAGCAATCACACACAGAATGACGTGAAAATGAAGTGTACACGTTGTCACAAAGATGGCACTGTGGTGGGTACCAGTGACTACAAAGGCTGTAAACTTTCTGTACAAATTAAAGGGCATAAAGTGTCTTTAATCACACATGATAAGTAATCTTACAAAGCTAGGTACACAAACACTCCCAGATGGAAGTCCAGCATCCACCTGCGGCTCAAAGTGCTGCCCTGATCCATGGAACTAGGGTGACACCATGGTCTGGAGACTGGATGCAGTCAAGTATAAGTATCCATTGCCATTTTCAGGACAGTCTTTCCTAACTGTTTTCAGCCTCACCCTCACCACCTTCCCTCTATCCTAGAGAGCAAGGCTATGTGCCCAGCTATTCTCCAAATACAAGGAGCCATTTCAAAACAAGCCGGCATACTCCTGAGTGGTCAAGTGTGATGGATGAATAGGAGGCTGGTGGCCCAGGTTGACCATTGTCCAGTGGGCCCATCCTTAGAACTGCCTTGGGTCCACTCTCGTGGTTCAGAGTCTGCAGTCTGGCATGGACTCGGCGCTGGGACTCTTCCTCTGCCCTGGACCACTAGGCAGCCTGTTAGCTTGAACCCAGGCAAAGACGGACAGCACTGTGTGGCATTTGCATCATTAATCTAACAATGGGGGCTTCCCAGGTGGCACTAGTTGTAAAGAACCCACCTGCCAATGCAGGAGACACAGGAGATGACAGGTCAATTCCTGGGTTGGGAAAATCCCCCGAAGGAGGGCATGGCAACTCACTTGAGTATTCTTGCCTGGAGAATCGCACGGACAGAGGAGCCTAGTGGGCTAAAAGTCACAAAGAGCCTGGCATGATTTAGCACACACACATGCACATTACTATTTAGACGTTTCAAAGAAAGACATAATTGGTGTGGAGCAAATACATTATCATCATTATTTGTTAATATTTCATTGTAGGCATCTGAGTAACCGTTAGAGCTGTAACAGAGGGCAGATATTACTAGCAACCTCAAAGAGACAGATGTAGTTCCCTGAAAAGACGGGGTGGGGGTGAGGTTGCCAGGAGGTTGGGTGGGGAGACAGGAACTCCTCTGCTTTGAAGGAGATAACTAGTCCCAATTAGCAAAAAAAAAAAAAACAAAAACAAAACAAACCCTAAAACCCAATCATAGGTAGTTTTAAAGAGTGGCTTTGAGTAAGTGCGGGACACTGTTGACACGGCCACGCACAAAGGGCTGCTATATTTCTTAGAGAATCTCTTAGGGCTTTAACAAATGGGTTGGAATCATTCTTAATTAGCACATCCATCGTCTGAATACAAATGTGGCTGCTAACCCAGCAGCTGCTCAAGGCACACTCCCTGTGCTTGTTTATACAGTTATTGTCTCCAGAGTGCAGTTACCTATGAATTGCTAAAAAGGGTGGGGAGGGGGTGTAAGAAGATTCTTTATAGGAATTCCAGGAAAGGAGTATTGAAAGGAGAGACTGAGTTGGTTTTAGGACAAAGCCTCAAATACCAGAGACATTAAATGGCAAGGAAGGGAGCGATAGGACTTTCCATTCCTCCTTCAGCCGGGCACCTATCCTTTCCAAGAAATGATTCAACTGTAGCCCTAGGACATCCCTTTAGCTTTGACTAATAAAGAATATCAGTGATGATTTTATCATTGAAACCTATCATTTGCTGAGTATTAGGACATGCATTGTTTCTTTTAACTGTCACAGCAACCTCTGGTGGGCCCAATATTATCCTTATTTTTGAAGTAGGAAAACTGAGAATTAGTAAGAATCACTCAACCTTCACAGGTCACTCACTGGGATTAGAACCAGGTCTGGCTCTTTTCCTTGCCCAGGTGTATTACTCAGGTACACTTATAACTACAGTAAAATGATGGCTGATTTTTCCCCTAAATAATTCAGCTTTACTTTTAATATGGGCTTCCCAGGTTGCTCAGAGGCAAAGAATCTGCCTACCAATGCGGAAGACCAGGGTTTGATCCCTGGGTTGAAGAGATCACCTGGAGAAGAAATCGTAACCCACCCCAGTATTCTCACCTGGGAAATCCCATGGACAGATGAGCCTGGTGGGCTGCATACAGTCCCATGGGGTTGCAAAGAGTTGGATATGACCTAGCGACTAAAACAACAACATTCCTCGAATACCCTATCAATGCTCCAGGAATTTTAACATGGTCATAGTTTCCAATACAATGTGTGAGCTCATGCCCTATGCCTTTGCATTTATGGTTTCTTTTACTTAAAACTTGTTAAGAAAAAACCACCATCAGTTTTGTGATTGAAAGTAAGTTCATCGATGATTATGTGATCTTTTAAGGTCATCATGGAGCAGATTCCATGGCTTGTGGGCCAGATCTAGATAACTACTTGGCTTTACAAATAAAATTTTATTGAAACCCATCCATGCCATCCAGTAGTTTAACTACTGTCTAATTAAACTATTTATTTAACTATCATGCTGTGAGAGTAGAACTGAGTAGTTACAATAGTTACAAAGTCTAGAATATTTAGTTTCTGGGCCCTTATAAATATAGTTTGCTAACCTTTGCTCTAAGAGGACTTGGCTATGTTTTTCTTACTGCTTACTACTGATTTGGACAGAGTATTTTGTATTCTACAAAGGATAAAGGTTAACATATAGAAAACATTAGTTTTCTGATAAGATAGAGATGCTGCTAGAAAACAAACTGAAAAGTTACGTTATAGTTTCATTGCCCTGCAGGAATTACCTGGCTTTGCATCTAATTTATCTATCTCTTTTCAGCATTCCTTTTTATTTCACAAGTTACATAAATTCCCAGTTCTCATTTTTCTTTTGTATTGATTTTCTCATCTTGCTGGTTCCCTCGTTGAAAAGTTAAAAAAAACTCTGATACATTCTCTCTCTTTCCACCCCTCATACTGAGAAATGTTTTTTTGACAAGCTTGTCTAGCGTCTTTTAATCATACTTCCATACTTCTCTCTGTCGCCCCGCTCTTTGGGCAGTTTTCCCTTATCCTGGTTACTGGCCCCTCTCTCTGCCCCTGAAGCATCCTGCCAACCCTTCCTCCACCAGCACTAATTCTCTTAGGTGAGGGGTAAAACAAGGGATGCTGGGTCAATAAAGACTAAGCTTTCTGTGGGATCTGAGAGAATAAACTGCTCAAGCGTTGGCAGGAGAGGTTGGGTGGGGATTAGTTAAAGGGTTCAGGGTTTGTCAAACACCTAATCAGCCTTATGATAACTTTACGCAATGATTTTCTCCATCTTGAACAGCTAATCATTCACTCTTTAGAACTACTGAGAGCCCCAGGCTTCAATAACCTGGAGTCTAAGGCAGAAAGTCATGGATGACTTAGATGAAGGAAGAAAACAAAGTAAGTGCCTCATTCTGTGCAAACCACTTGCAGAAGGCTAACATGAACTTAAAAGCATCTTGTGAAAACATCTGGGATGAGAGAACCCAAGAAGTTGCTAGCAAGCAAGCAGTAAATGAGTAAATGAAACAGAACCATAGAGAACACCCACTGTTAAGACTTTGAGATGACACTGTGTCACTCATTACTTAATGTGTCCTTCAATGTTTTACTTTTGGAAACTTGTAACACAAGAGGGGCTCTCACAAGTCATTCCATCCCTGCCCTGTATCCTATTTTCTGCATGAGATCTGGCCCCTCACCATTGGACTTTCAGAAACCCAAAGCTTTGTGTTGAAGGTGGAAATCTGTAGTTTAAGCATTACGGGATCTTAGTTCCCCAACCAAAGATCAAACCTGCACCCCTTACAGTGGAAGTGCAGTGTTTTAACCACTGGATGGCCAGGGAAGTTCCTGCAGATTCGTTTTACATGAGTGACACTTCCCTAGCTGTTATTACCTTCTGAGATAAATGTGAGTGTTCTTGGCATCATTTAAGAAAGATTTGCTTTTCTTGGATGTGCTTCTTTCAGCTTTCCAAAGTTATTATCTTTTTTCTTAAGCTGCCGCCAAGCCAAGAGGGAGGACCTCACTTGCCGTTGCAGCCAGCTCATTTCCCCTGAGGATGGCAGGGTGCCTGTGTGCAGAAAGAGGTTCATTAGCCCTCAGCCACTGCCTGACTCTTGGCTCTCCTTCCTATACTTCTGGCAAAGTTTCAAAGACTGTCATCAAAATAAACCCCTCAGTCTTATGAGAGATGTCAGGAAAGCGAGAGTATGGGAGAGTCAGAGAAAGCTTTGGAGAGAGATCCTGGGATGCAGAATGCTTGTCCTCTGTTTGCAAGCCAGCCAGCAGTGCAGAGTGATAGATGGGGATACGTGTGGTTGCTCATTCCCCCTGAACCTATGTATCTTTAGAGTCTTGCCAGAGACAGAAACACAGTCATGGAAGGAATGCTAGCGAAAGTACATGGGTGCCCTTCCTGTAATAAGGGTCTTTCATTCCTTACAGAAATTTCAAACTTTATTTTCTGAGAGAAAGAAAAACAGTGAAACTCAAGCTGAGATGTAAATGACTAACAGCACATCCTTTCTTGAGAGCAGACTGGTTGGTGCTGAAGCCTCGTTGGCAGGAAAAGTGCCCTGGCTGACAGGGACCCAGACATAGAAAATTGAGAATGCAAGGCAACTAAGACAGCCTTTACTGATCGACCCTGAGTGGGGGCGTGGATATAAAGGCGGTCGGCGAAAGAAAATGCCCTTATCACTTGAAACGGATTTAAATTTCATTTTAAAAGTTAAAAAGCTTGGTTTGGGGCACCAGGGTTCATTTCATTCAGAAGTTCAGCCTGTCCAAGCCTGTGGGATAAGACTAAATGAATTAGTTTCTATCTGAGAGTTTGAAGCCAAAGAAATATAGCCACATCCCATCTTGGTTACAACAATTTCAAGAGGAAATTTTCCAGGGGCCAAAGCTTGAGAACTTGACCACACCTGGTTAGGTTTGCAAGTCTGAGAGAGACCCAATCCCCAATACCTGTGCCATGACTGTCTCTTTCTACCCAGTGACATGCGTGCTCAGTTGCTCAGTCATGGCCAACTCTTTGTAACCCCATGGACTGTAGCCCACAGGCTTCTCTGTCCATAGGATTTCCCAGGGAAGAATGCTAGAGTGGATTGCCATTTCCTTCTCCAGGGGATCTTCTTGGCTCAGGGATCAAACTTGTCTCTTGCATTGGCAGGTGGATTCTTTACCGCTGGGAAGCCCTCCAAGTGGTTCAGAACAGTCCAAACTTAGAGCAGTGAGCATCCCCCAAGTCCGAAGGTACTCTAGAGTCCTACATGTATGTGAAAGAGTAAAAAAAAAAAATAAAATAAAAAACAGCAACAATAACCCAGTGATTGTAAATATGAAGGAGAATTTTAATTCAATTCTATCTTCCATGAGACAACTTGTTGAACAACTTTTTATTTGTGTTTAACATTTAAAACAGTGAAACAGTATGAAGTGAGAATTGTAGTAGGTGTAAATTTTGCTCATAAGTGAAAATTTTCACCCAAGTGACAGTCAATCCCAATTCATCGCAGTATCCTCTGTAATGAGTCAATATTAAGCATCAGATCCTTCTCAACCCACCTCTTTGTGCTGCCAGAATTAGTTGATGGGACTGGGCTCTTGGGTCAAAATGTAATATTTTTTTCTCCATCAAGTGCAATGAAGAGATTCTACATATAAATTCTCCAAAGGTTTCATCTCTATGCTATTTTTCCCTGAAGAAACAATTCAGGAGAGAGCACCTTAGTAGATATGCAGTAGGTCTATGAGCATTTGATAAAAACTCATATGAAAACAAGCCACACCATTGACCCCTTAAATAACGATTGCTGAGAGGCAGATTGAAGGAAGTATTACCTGGAGATCATAAAAGTATATTTGCTATGACTGCTAACTCTCTCTTGCGTTGAGAGAAGAAATGATTCATGGAGATCTTATCTACACAGAGCAGCAATAAAGAAGTGCTGTAGTCTGTGTTTTCATGATTAATCAGATGTTTGCTTCACCAAACAACAGAGGAACCATGATGAGGTAGTAAGTTCATCACAAGTGACTCACCTTTGTTTACGCTCTGATTTAGGACAGCAGGAAAATGACAGCTCACCAATATGGTAGACTCTGTAGTACCATCCTGTAAATATCTATTGAACAGAGCCACAGTAGACTCAAGATTAAGCTAAACCTGCCTGGGATCTCCAACTCACTCAGATTTCATGTCATTGGAATGATTCAATCTCTCTTGTTCAACAAGGAAAAGTTCAATAGCAAAATATTTTTGTGTGTTTATTTTAGGTTTTTTTTTTTTTTTTTGGTCTATTAGGAGACTTCAAGTAACACATTTTACTCAATGGTACTTTGTGAGAAAAGCATCAAGAAAATAACTCTGTTCAAAATGTGTGTATCATTCTCAGAAGAAAGCAGAATCTGGGCCCCTTGAAAGAAAATAAAGCGAAACTTTGGTAGAGCTGTGAAATCTCTCTCAGGAGAGAAAAGTTATAAAAAAAAAGTTAGAAAAGATATTCTTTCAATGTTTACTATTTATGTATTAGAAGAAAATAAAAATATGATAACCTAGGGACTAGTACAGGGAAGTCTGATATTAGCTGAGGCAGGTTAAGTGGGTTGGTAGATAGAGATAGATTCGTAGATAGATAATTCTAATCTTTATTTCAGATTCCAGATCATATAATGAGGGTCGCATGCATTTCAGTCTCTGTCCATTACCCATAATCCTCACAGCCACAGTGAAGGTGGTCATTATCTCACTTTTTGCTGCTGAGTACCATAAGATGCTGTAGGATAGTCAGTGGCTAAGAGTCACTACAGAAAGTGAAAGGCTGACTATACAAACAGATGCACAGAGTTTTCAACCCCAATTTTGGACAAATGGGATTGAAAATAGCTCAGTTCAGAGTTTCTGCATATTGGACTTTTCTTCCTAAATGTACTTAATTCTCATAATTCAATCCTACACGTTTTTTGAATAACTTATCTGTGCAATGCCCTTGGACCAACAGGGGATGCTGCCCAGAAGATCTACATGAGCAGAACTGGGAAAGTGAGCAGGTAAAGCACAGCCCAGGACTGTGGATACAGAGTGAGTTGAATGGGAGCAATGAGCAGAGTGGGTCACTGAAAATGAAATGAAGGTGCCAGACAGGCCCTGTACCTCTATCCCCTATGTCCTTAGAATAGCTTTCTGAGGCCTGTTCCTAAATAAAAATACCCAAAAGAACTTGTCTGGGCCATTATATGCAGGACAGCTGCATGGACTTGGCTCCAAGAAATTATAAACTTGAATAAACAATGCAGTATCTGGCTGATGAATTTCATGGCAATTCAACTGGCATGGAAAAAAACACCTTTGAGATGGTGAAACTCATCTGAAGACTTGCATGCCAAGAGGGATGAAAAATGACACAAGAAGAGGAAGCAGGGTTTAAGGCTCTGCCATTCCCTTTGATCACTCATATTCTGTGTATTGATTTAGAAGAGGCTTTTGAATGTCTCCACTCACTTTTTTGGATGAAGACCCAGCCTGGGAAGCCATGCGTTGTTTCAGAAAGCTAAGATGATGGGTTATTACATCTGAGAGCACCATATTGAACCAGTAAATGCAGATAATTGAGTTACCTTCAAATTGATCATTCACAGTGAAAGACTTTGGATTTCTTTAAATGAAGAACAGCTGTGACTTTAAAGCACCACCTGGGAAATACAGAAATTCCCATTTCCAACCTCATTCTAAAGAAGTTGAAGAGGGTTGAAAGCCTGTAAGTCTGTCCCCTTCACCCTCCTTACTGCCTCTGGAAATTCCAAACAGAGATGAGCGGTGGCCACATATGTTACTGCCTTAAACCACATGCACAGCCTTCTGCTCCATGTTCCCAGCCCCACAACCTTTACCAACAAAAAAAATCAACAGAGGAACATCAGTGGCAAATCGATGACAGATCTGCATAAAACAGCCTGTATCTACCCAATGCCTCTTGGCCTCAAATTCTCCAAGCCTACTCCTTAGGGAGCAAACTGGCAGCTAATCAGACCCACTCCCCATCTAAGTTAGGATAGGAGGAACAACATTCAAAATGGGCAAGTGAGGATTTGATGCCCTCCAGAACAGAACCTAAGCCACACAATCTACACTGATTTCCCAGTCTCCACATGCCTCCAAAACAGATGGCATTTGTTGGACACAGTTAGATGTGCCCAGATAACTTGTATAGCTTATTCCAAATGGCCCTCTCCCTTGGAAATGTTGAAACCCCAGTTCTCTCTGTGCTTCTTCCCGAGAGCTGTCAGTGTACAAAGATCACAACACTTCACCCAATGCCACAGACACAGTGTGCCTTTGCTTTTTAAGTCCTTTGAGCCTCAGCTTCCCTGGTGCCTCAGTGGTAAAGGATCAGTCTACCAATGTAGAAGACATGGGTTCAATCCCACATGCCATGGAGCAACGATGCCCGCGTCCACAACGGTTGAGCCTGTACTCTAGAGCCCAGGAGCTGCAACTACTGAGCCCACATGCTACAACTACTGAAGCCCGTGCGCCCTAGAGCCCATGCTCCTCAACAAGAGAAGCCACTGCAATGAGAAGCCAGAGTACCACCATGAAAAGTAACCCCAACTCTCCACAACTAGAAAAAAAGCCCTTGTATAAGTGAAGACCCAACACAGCCATAAATAAATAAATACATACAATTAAAGAACAAACAAAAAACAGGAACAACTTCTGAGTCTGTGCTGTATGCTGGGGAAAGAATGGTGACTCAGATGTGGTTTAACACTCATGAATGGAATAGTAGAGGTGATAGAGACCAACAGATACATCCATTTGGTTCAGGATGTGCAGAATGTTATGGGAACCTAGAGAAGATCCTGGAACCCAAGTGTGTTATCAGGGAAGGTGTCCTAGAGGAGGTGGCTCTGGCCTGATCTCAAAAGATGAGTCAGGGAATCATATACAACCTCCAATGGAAGAGTATTCAGGTCCAGGGGATGACATACTAAGGTCCAGAGGCCAGAAAGAGCACGGCTCTTATAGGACAAGTACTGGGTGTGCTACATTAGATTACTGCTAAACAAATATTCAAGCACTTTCCCCCTACCTCCTGGGAGGAGTCTACAGGTATGCAACTTGACTTTGGGCTGAGACTATGACTTGATTTGGTCACTGGTAAGTTAGTAGGCAGGCTTCCAAGGGGGCATTAGTGGTAAAGAACCCACCTGCCAATGTAGGAGACATAAAGATTCAATCCCTGGGTCAGGAAGATCCCCTGGAGGAGGGCATGGCAATTCACTCCAGTATTCTTGCCTGGAGAGTTCCATGGACAGAGGACCCTGGTAGGCTACTGTCTACAGGGTCATGGAGTTAGACACAAGTGAAGCGACACAAGTTAGTAGAAATGATATGAGTAGAGGCTTAAAATATATTTGTTGAGTGAGATCTGCTTTCTGTGCTCTTGCCTTTGTCATGAGAATATGTCTTAGCTAGCTTCAGGCCCAGCTATGAGATATGTGTAAAGCAAACTTGAACCCTATCTTAACTGAACTCAGCTTAAATCAGCCAAACTCCAGATAATGGTAAATGCTTACTTTGGTATGCCAATAGGAAGTGAGGTGACTTGTTATGCAGGATTACCAAAAATATAGACTAATAAACAGGCAAGGCAAAGAATGGGAATGGAGGAGGTGGGAGAAGGAAGAATATGCTAATCATAACCAACTGTAAATAAATATAGCAGATAAACAAAGCTAAAAGGGCCCTAAGACTTGATGTCTGCCTTCTTTTGGATAGCCACCCATGCCTGCCACTTAGAATGAGTCTAAGCACACAGCAGTCAGTAAAGGACAGTTGAACGATCAAACCAGGGAGTCCTCAGCCAGGAACAAACAACGGGCTGCATGTACATCAGCAATGCCAGACTATTTGTAGCATCAGCTCAAAACTACCATAGGCAAAAACTTAGCTATGGCCACCTGGCAACTCAGATGGTAAAGAATCCACCTGCAATGCAGGAGTCCCTAGTTCAATTCCTGGGTCACAAAGATACCCTGGAGAAGGGAATGGCTACTCACTCCAGTTTTCTGGCCTGGAGAATCCCATGGGCAGAGGAGCCTGGTGAGCTACAGTCCATGGGGTCTCAAAGGGTTGAACATGACTAAGTGACTAAGCACAGCACAGCTTAGAAACTCTTTCAAGTTATATTATTTCAGAATAATTATGTGAATTACTCAGTACAACCAGGATTTGCATGATAATTAAAGAAAAGTAAAACTTTATATTGTTTCTCTTTTGTCTAGGTCTTCCAGGCTTAAGGAAAATATCACAAGCCTCTGACACAGACAATACTAAATATAATAAAATGTCTGGTCACCGAGGTCAGAAACAGTTATTCAGTCAACACTAAGAACCCAGCGTGTGCATTGTGCATTGCTGGACTCTGGAAGACATAAATTTACTCTTTAGAACAGTCTCTTAAATGCAAAGATTTGTGTGAAATCTTATTTCAAGTACACCAGTTTTATAATTCTTTATCGAGCTAACCTCACAGTACCCAATGCTGTGGTTACTGTGATCTTTTTCAAGGTGAAATGGAGTTAGCTCTTCTTAGGACCTCTAGAATTGAGAATCAAAAGGTTCTCAGAGCGACTGGAGATGTGGAGAGGGAATAAACCAAACAAAACCCCAGTATTATCCTTTCTAGCTGATCTGGAGGGTAATTTCAACTCAATCTCTTTGGTTATGGGGGAGCCTCTATGATAAAACAAAAGAGAGGAGAAAGCCTGAGAGAACAGAGTCAGGGCCCACTGGAAGAGAAGAGAGTCAGGAGTCAGGGCCCATGGGACGGGGTGAGAGAAACACCCTCTTTTAGGAAGATAAAGTCAGGGAGGGAACTTTGGCAGATAGTTATAATATACCCTGCCCATATGCTCGTCATACAATGTGACTTTTACACACCTTCCATCTGGGAATGCTTCTGATCACAGTGGAAGCTGAGGCACGTGAGATCCAAAGCCTGGTCATAAAAGGCAAGACAGTTCCCCCTTGCTCCTCTTTTGATAGTCACTTCGAGGCCCCCAAGACACCATATAAGCATCTGAGTGCCCTGAGGCCACCATGTTGTAAGGAAACCCAGATCGCATGGAGAGGTCACAAGTGCATAAACTGGCTACAGCCCCAGCTTAGTTCCAGATGACAGCCAGCATCAACTAAAAGTCATTGGAGTGAAGACAGCCTTGGATGATTCTAGGTCCCAGCTGTCAAGCCCCTCATGGGCTTCGAATCTTCCTGCTGAGGGCCCCAGACATTAAGAACATGGACAAAGGTCCCCTTCTAAAGACCGTAGCATCCAGAAATGGTTACTATTTTATTGCACTAAGGTTAGGGTGCTTTGTTACATGGCAGTAGGTAACTGGAACAGGAACCATGATGGGGACTATTTTCCTGGGTTCAAACCCTTGCACTTTCTGCAGTTAACTATTAGCAAGTCATTTGCCCTATACAGGCAGGAAATACCTGTATCTCCTACTCCTCAAGCAGAAACACAAGCGTAACCAAGAGGTATGTAATGTAAGAAGCATTCCACTGTACAGGGTCTAGACAAATACCCCAGCCCTTTACATTAGTGGTTCTTAGTGGAGGGTGATTTCCCCTCAGGAGACATTTGGCCATGTCTGAAGACATTTTTGTTTGTCACGACTTGGGAGAATGGTGCTGCTGGCCTCTTACAGGTGGCAACCAAGGATGCTGCTGCATCCTAAATGCACAGGACAGTCCTCTACAACAAAGAATTATTCTGTCCACACTGTCAGTAGTGCCAAGGTTGAAAACCTCTATGTGAGAAGACAGCAACCACCCAGAGCTATGAAATCTGCTGAGAACTTTCCATATTCCCAAAGAAATGCTACCTGGTCCAGGAAGACAGCCCAGGACAAGGTATGACTGAAGACTCTTCTCTTTTAGGTGTTAAAAAAACCAAACTCAGTCCACTGGTCATCCATCCTGGGGAATCCAGCCCCAACAGTGTCCTTTCTGAACCTTGCCTTTTGCATCAGGCTCCTTTTAAAGCAGAGAAATTAGCCATCTGCTCTCAGACTCATTCTGGAGAGCTGTTTCCTTCACAAAACAAACGAACAAAAAACAAGAATAGTAAATTTCAGGACAGCGTGGCTGCTGCAGATGGCCAGGAAACTGGTACCATAGGAGAAGCTGTCTCATTTTCATGCATCACTCTCGTTTGCTTCTTTGACAAAAAGCCAGGGATGAGAGGAAGGAGGCAACTGCTACAATTCACTCATTTATCTCACTGAAAATTGAACACAATATGCCTGGCCTGGGGCAAGGAATGGGTGTTCTGAAAGGACAAAGTTGAGAAGCAGGTTGTCTTCCAAGCTGCTGGGATGTTTTCAGGTGGCTGGATAAGAACTTCTCCTTCAGCAAGATTTATGCCCTATTTATCTTGGGCAGCAAGGAGAAAGTACAGCTGAAAGTCCCCTTTAATTTTACAGTGAGGGCAAGGTTCCTGGTTGATTTATGGGGCTGCTCACATGGCATCATCAGAAGTCACATTGCACGATATACTCTCCATGAGGTGATCAGCCAGGGTCAAGGTCAAGGTCACACTCAGGAGGAACCGAGGCTGTGACCAGACCACTCCCTGCAGGGTCTTCTGGAGGAGCCATGAGCAATAGTGTGAAAATTAAGCCATAACAATACATAGAGAAAGGATGAAAGTTTGATGAGACATCATTTTTTTTCCAAAACAAAAATATATTTTTTCTCCCTGATTATCAAAGTAATTACTGATATGTTCATTGAAAGAAAAAAAACTTCAGAGTATATGGAACAGTAAACAAAAGAGTATAGTTTAGAAAGTGGGGGTACAACTGCGTTTATGGTGGAGAAACCTGACAAACACAATCTCAGTTGGGTGATCAAGGTCAGCATCAACAGTGGTGAGTCAGGTTGACAGTATGTGCCCATGATACAGTGTGATGAAAATGGCTCAGGACCACTGAGATCTTCCTCCACAAAACCCATAGCCCCAGTCTAATCATGAGAAAAACATGACACAAAGACCCATCAAGGGGCATTCTTCAATACATCTGATCAGTCTACCTCGAAACTGTCAAGGTCACCAAAAACAAGGAGAGTCTGAGAAACTGTCTCGAGCAAGAGGAGCCCAAGGAGACAGGATGACTGAATGTAATGTGATGTGTTGGATGCGATCCTGGAGCAAAAAAGAACATTCAGTAAAAAAGTAAGAAAATCTGAATAAAGTATGGACTTTAGTTAATAAGAATCTATCAATACAGGTTCATTAATTGTAACAAATGTACCATCTTAATGTGAGATGCTGATAATGAGGCAAACTGAGAGTGGGGTTTATGGGAATTCTCTCTACTATCATGTGAAAATTTTCTGTAAATCTAAAACTACTCTAAAAAATTAAGTTTATTAAAAACCAAAAAGGAAATGAGAATCCTCTACAATTGCACTCACCAGGCTACTGTGACTACTATGCTGTATAACCTTCTCTTTGTATATACAATCATTCTATTTGTGTAACATACTTTTATTATTTTATTTTTAAATTCTTAAAAATAAAAATTAGAAATATTCTATAAGTTTTTAACTGCTTTAATTCACTCATTTCCAAATCTATTCAGCATAGATTATTACAGTGTCCCACATACAGGGGAAGGTGAATTATGTGTATTATGCAGAAGTAAATTAGAGCGCCTGAAAATTTGGTATACTTTATAAGGTAGTCTGGATTATGATGAAGAGCGTGCTTTAGGAAGACATCTGCTAGGCAAGTACTAGTTTCAACAAGATCTTAAAGGGACACATTCAAGCCATAAGCAAGGGAGTAAGACCTGAATCCTGATGCTGGTTTACACACGACTCACTTCATAACAGTTATGACAAACCTGCTGCTCCTGCTCAGTCGCTTCAGTCGTGGCCGACTCTGTGTGACCCCACAGACGGCAGCCCACCAGGCTCCCCCGTCCCTGGGATTCTCCAGGCAGGAACCCTGGAGTGGGTTGCCATTGCCTTTTCCAATGCGTGAAAGTGAAAAGTGAAAGTGAAGTCGCTCAGTCGTGTCCGACTCTATGACAAACCTACCCAGACAGTATATTAAAAAGCAAAGACATCACTTTATGGACAAAGGTCCATATAGTCAAAGCTATGGTCTTTCCAGCAGTCATGTATGTATGTGGGAGTTGGACCATAAAGAAGGCAGAGCACTGAAGAGTTGATGCCTTTGAACTGTGGGGCTGGGAGAGTTCCCTGGACAGCAAGGAGATCAAATCAATCAATCCTAAAGGAAATCAATTCTGAATATCCATGGGAAGGACTGATGCTGAAGCTGAAACTCCAATACTCTGGCCACCTGATGTGAGGAACTGACTCATTGGAAAAGACCCTGATGGTGGGAAAGATTGAAGACAGGAGGAGAAGGGGGTGACGGAGGACGAGATGGTTGGATGGTATCACTGGTTCAGTGGACATAAACTTGGGCAAACTCAAAGAGACGGTGAGGGACAGGGAGGCCTGGAGTGCTGCAGTGCACAGGGTCACAAAGAGTCGTACACAGCTTGGCAACTCAACAACGACAACAACACTTCATGACCACCATCTCTTTTAATTATTACAGAAATCCTGCAAGGTTGGACCTGTTTATCCTTATTTTCAGGAAGCTGGGGGACATATGTACCTTGCCCAGACAACTAGTAAGTGATGGAGTCAGTGTCTGAACCAAGTCCAACCTCCAAAACTTTGGCTCTTTCTCCTGCATAATGCAGCACTGTTGCTTAGACCAGGGCTAATGTCCAGAGGGAAGTAAACCATGGCCAGACAGGTGTATAATCAACCTCAGTGCAGCTGCTAGAATAACATTTGTTAAGTGACAAATGCCCCAAGTACTTGTCTTGCATAGTTTGAATATCTGAGGGGCCTAGGGCTTCTACTCTGTGTAAGGGAACCACAGGGCATGTGCAGTTCAGCTAATGATGAAAACTTCTCAGCTGCATTTCAAGGCTCCCAAGGCTCTGCAGAAGCACGATGCCAGGCTGAGTGCAAAGATTCACAGGCTCCAGTCCCAGGGATCTCATTTGGTGGGTCTAGTTTGTGACCTGGGGACTGGCATCTTTTTAAAGTTCCCCAGATGATGCTCATGCACACTGAGCTTTGGAAACCACTGAGCTAGATGGTTCCTTCTAGCTTTAAGATTCTAAGAGCTATTAACTAGCAAACTAAATGCCTGTAATTACTCTTTATAGACCTCACTGTAATTCCAAAGGGTCTCTTCTGGTCTTCTTAATACATTTTCCCTGAATAATGAGGTGGTAGGGGGTTCGGAGAGAGAGAGAAGGAGAAAGTGAGAGACAGAGGCATAGTTAGCCAGTACAGAACATTGATCCTAGGGCCAGGGCTCATCCTTGGTTTCAAAAATAATCCAAATGGAAAAAAAAAAATCTTGAAATACTTCAATCTAGCCCCTTACGGTACAGACAAGGTACTAATGTTCAACAGCCACATTCAAACATGGACACTCCTCCTCAAACCCACAAGCCACTGTCCAAGAAGCAGATGGCATGGTGCTGCTAGTCATGGCCACTGACACAGTGGCAGCTCTGTCAAGAGAAGCCACTGAATAGCGTGACATATCCCCATTCCCTCCTTACAGAGTAGTGCATGCGGGTCTGCGTCAGGAGGTCAGAATCCTCATCTCTGCCCCCACCTCGTTAGCTAAAAGCCCATATGCCACACTATCTGTTTGGGAAAAGCAGACAAGCACCATGCACATCAGATTAACAGATTAGCTGACCAGGGTGAGGATGGGGAGGAAGGGGGCATCTGTATACCCTTCCACCATTTGTTCTACTAGGCGTGTGTCCTCCGGAGTCTCAGATATCAAAAGCCCCTCTGGAGCTAGTGCCAGTCTGTACAGTAAAGAACACTAGTCTTTGCACAGTTATTGCACATCCTTCTAGAGCCCCACGGTTAAGAACTCTGAGTTGAGAGTCATACAGCGCTGAGCATTCCAAGGGTGCACTTACCCAGAGAGCTGCCTCTGACTGCTCGCCACCTAGAGGCAAGGAGTGGAACTGGACATGTTACGGGCACGGCCATGTTCCATTCTGGCTGCCACCCTGTGAAGTGATGTTATGAAATATTTCTGCTTTATAGATGAGGCATAGAGGGCTTAAAATACTTGCTCCATTGGCAGATGTGGAACTTAAACCCAGGCAAGAGCAGGAATGGCTCCCGCAGGGCCTGTGGCAGTGTTGTGGATACAGGTTTCATTCTAGGAGCTACAGGGTCACAGACAGATCTGTGGCCTCAGGTTTGCCTTGCAAATAGATTCCTTGGGCTGCTGTGTGGAGGAGGGTGGAGGGGTGGTGTATGGAGACCCGTCACCATGTGCCTGAGAGGAGAGAGACAGCAGTCAGAGAAGAGGGAGGAAAATGATGGTGCTTACCCTTGCTACTCCAAGGTCTGTAGATGAACAACCTTTTCTAATAAAGTCATTTCCATGGAAACAAGAGGACACTGTTAACCCATGTATAAACTGTAGATTCTGCAGCAGGATCACTAAAGGTACTCTTAAAATTCAGATTCCTGGGCTCCATCTCATATTTGCTAAATCAGAATCTCTGGTTTGGGGTGTAGTGTAGGGAGGAGGAGGTGGTTAAAATTCACATAATCAAGAATTCAGGATTAAAGGTTTGGATCCTGTAGTCAGAGTGCCTGAGTTTTCATCCCAATTCTTTCACATTAGTGAGCCAGGTAAGTTATTTGCTGTCTGTAAAACAGATCTCATGCTAGTATCCACCTCCTAAGGAAATAATAAATGTTAAATCAGTTAACATATATTAATCTCTTGAACCAGTTCTAGGCCAAAAGTAAGAGCTCAACTAGTGTCCAGCTACCTCCGAAAAGAAAAATGCAGATAGAATGTCAGCTGGTGGAGGCTCAGGCTCCATTCCCTCCAAGCACAGATGCTTTCTTCATGGGCTGGTCCAGAGCTCAAGATCTCAGAGTGAAGAGGACTCTATGCTGCAACTCAGACGAGGCTGTCTCACACCCTGAGTGTCTCTCCATCACCTTGGCAGCCTATGTATCCATAGCTCCCGTGAAGATTCAGACACTAAGGCAGAATCTTGGCTATTAATGGGTTGACTGTGTCCCCCTCAAAGATGTTGAAGTCCTAACCTCCAGCACCTGTGAATGTGAACTTGTTTGGAAATAGAGTCTTTGTAGATGATCAAATTAAGATGAGGGCATTAAGGTAGGCCCTAATCCAACATGTTTGCATGCTAAGTTGCTTCATTCTTGTCCTGTGACCCTATGGACCATAGCCCACCAGGCTCCTCTGTTCATGGAATTCTTCAGGCAAGAATACTGGAGTAGGTGCCCATGCCCTCCTCCAAGGGATCTTCCCAACCCAGGGATCAAACCCACGTCTCTAATATTTTCCACACTGGCAGTCAGGTTCTTTAATACTAGTGCCACCTGGGAAGCCCAATCCAACATGACCACATCCTTAATAAAA
The DNA here is from genome assembly GCA_007570785.1 of Antilocapra americana. NCBI lineage: Eukaryota > Metazoa > Chordata > Mammalia > Artiodactyla > Antilocapridae > Antilocapra > Antilocapra americana. Next base: position 7,814,277 of record ML664154.1, on the reverse strand, counting down.
CAGGAAATTTGGACACAGATGAGACATGTACAGAGGGAAGATGATGTGAAGACCCAGGGAGAACATCATCTATAAACCAAGGAAACCACCAAAAGCCAAGGGGAAGACTTACATCTTCCCACACAGCTCTCAGGAGGAGCCAACAACCCCTTGATAGCAGGCTTCCAGTTTCTACAAGTGGGAGACAATAAATTTCTGTCATTTATGCCACTTGGTTTGTGTTTGCTACAGTAGCCCTTGGACATTAATACACCTGCCAGTACAGAAAGGGCAGTAACTGGGCCCTGGAGTAGACAGAGATGGATGGCAGCTCCCCAGAAGGAAGCCCTATATTCCTAAATTTGGACCCAGGATCCGGCCAGCTGAGCCCCAATGGGCAGCAGCCCTTTTGGAGGCCATAACATGGCTGCTGATTGGAAAAAGGCAGCTCCTCCATACTTTCCTCACTGTTCATCTAGGGGGTGGTGGAGGGTGATTTTGCCAGGATCATCAGCCCCTTCCTTGCTTGTGAAGCTGTACAATCTGGTTCATGATAATGGGGTGTACTCATGTGCTCCAAAATCAATGCAGACGGTGATTGCAGCCATGAAATTAAAAGATGCTTGCTTCTTGGAAGAATAGCTATGACAAACCTAGACCATGTATTAAAAAGCAGAGACATCACTTTGTCAACAAAGGTCCATATATTAAAAGCTATGGTTTTTCCATTAGTCATGTACAGATGTGAGAGTTGGATCATAAAGAAGGCTGAGCACCAAAGAATTGATGCTTTCAAACTGTGGTGCTGGAGAAGACTCTGAGAGTCCCTTGGACAGCAAGGAGATCAAATAAGTCAATTCTGAAGGAAATTAATCCTAAATACTCATGGGAAGAACTGACGCTAAAGCTGAAGCACCAATACTTTGGTCACCTGATGGGAAGAGCTGACTCATTGGAAAACACCCTGATGCTGAGAACGATTGAGGGCAAGAGGAGAAGGAGGTGACAGAGGATGAGATGGAGATGTTTGGATGGCATCACTGACTCAAGGGACATGAATTTGAGCAAACTCAGGGAGATAGTGAAGAACAGAGAGGTCTGGCGTGCTGCAGTTCATGGGGTCGCAATGAGTCAGACATGACTTAACGACTGAAAAATAACAGAAACCCCATCAGCCCATCAGTTCAGTGAAAGCTGCCAAGCAAAGCCTCTGGCAGCTGATTTTCTGCAGCACAATTCACAAAGAACAGTGGCAAATGGCTCCATAAAGAAAACACAGAAGACGTCCCCTCCTCAGTACTTCAGCTTTTAATACATTGAGAGCAGGTGGTTTTCAGTGAAATCTTGGCATGCCTACACTGGCTCTGACAGGCTGATGAAAGCTGGGGGGACTGTGCGATTGGCAGAGGGTCAGTTCCTAGCCCTACCTTGTTAGGTGGGGACTCTGTGCCTATGAATCTGAGTCCCGAGCAGTGGGAGAGCTCTGCCATTCCATGGACTTGTCCACACTTCAGGGGATGCCTAGGAGGGGCCAGTCCACAGGAGAGCCCAGAAACTAGAAAGAAGGAAGGCCAAGCCCCCTAGAATGAGCCCTCTAGAATAGCCCTTCATGACTCATTTCCAGCTGCAAGCTACCCACCATCTACTTCCTCCTCTCACACACCAGACTCCAGAAAAGCTGAGCAAGGGATTATTCTTGAATTCAAATCCAGTCTCCACCACATACCTGCTTTGTAAGCTTACAAAGATAGAAACTGAGCCTCAGTTTCTATCTCTGTAAAATGGGGAAACAGATGTCTATTCTTTTTAGTTATTTATAAGGATTATATGAGGTAAAATGTTCAAAGGGCCTTCATGATTCCCAATGCACAGTTAGCACGTGGGAGAAGCTATTATTGGTCATCAGTAACTCTTGTATTGGTTAATTCAACAGTACTTAACCTACAGTTAACTCCACTCATGGACAACAGAATCATCGGAATCAAAAATGCAGTCATCAACTCATTGAATCTTGCTCCCTGTTGCTTCCAAAGACCCAAATGTGACTCTGGAAAGGACTAAAGAATAATTTTTTGCTATCTAGTGTCTAGCTTAACTTAGACTCTGGTGTGGCCTGGAGCCTCAGTTCTGAGCACTGTAAAGGTCAACGAAGAGGAGGCCGTTCTGAGCCTCCCACTCCTTGCTCTTCACATACACACAGACACACATACACACACACATGCACAGAGACACACACAGAGACACAGATACATATCATACACATGCACAAACACATAAACAGATACACAGAGACACACATAGACACACACATAGAGACACACACATACATCATACACAAACACACATGCAGATACACAGAGACACACAAAGAGACAC